>JAHHUM010001191.1:681069-691900 GCA_036173005.1 Crenichthys baileyi | reverse complement strand
AAAAATAGAATAAAATCCAGGTTGGAATCCTGAAGCTCTAAAATTCTCCTCAGCAACACTGAGATTCTGTTGGATAGGAATGGTTCTGTGTGAGATAACAGCATCATTGTGTTATAACCTGATGTTGTTTTCCTCTAAAGCAACTTGAATAACCTTTTGAATGAATGGTGGTAAACTTGCCTCGGCTGTTTAAAAATAAATAAACCATTATGGAAGGACCATGAGAAGAAACCAGACAACCCAGATAAAAGCCTCACTTTCATGGGGAGAAGATCCCAACTCCAGCTGAGAGGTGAAAGTAGAAGCTTTTGGTGGTGGTACAACAGTACTAACTGGGTCCCTTTTTACCCTATTAGGGATGTTTCAGTGCCATGTCAACTTGAAGGTTGTGGTCGTGATCAAGGCCTTTTTGACTGATCAGTATTAAAGTTGCTATCTTGAGTCATCTCATGGGTACTGTTGTCGGCCATCTCTGCAGTATGGCTCTGGTTCACAACAATGAAAACAGTTCAACCAAACTTTAAGATGATTGTAGTTCTGATGGTTTTCTTGCAGCATTTGAGCTAAATTCAACAGCACTAATGAAGTTAGTCGATTAAGATTAAAAAAGACATTTTTTACCCTGTAGCTGAATGACTGACAAATGAAAAAACGATGTTTTCTTTATTTTGCTGTTGGGCTTTTGAGGTATTAAGCATAAATGTGGTATTTATGTTAATGTATTCATACCGCTGAGCTTCCCATGGTTTGTCGCATCAAATCTACAGACTTCACTGTACTTCTGTTACTGAGACTTTACTTGATAGACCAACACTAATAGGTTTATAACTCAAGTGCAAAGGAAAAGATAATCGGTTTTAAATCCTGTTACCCATGATACTCTGAAAGCATGTTTTCCACCCCTTTAACTCTTGAATACCCCTAAATGACATTTTTTTTATTGACTGTTTATTTCTCTTCACAGGAAATGCAGAAAACGGACAGAGACTCCTTGGAAGCCATTCCAGAACCTGGAACAACGAAAGATGCTGGAGACCTAGAGTCTGTTGGTGAATCTTCCCCTATAAAGCATGAAGAGGAGGGAAACGGTGCTGAGGAGGATGGAAACGGGGCTGAAGACGATGGAAACGGGGCTGAAGACGAGTCGCAGAGTAAACAAGCAAAAAACGATGAATTTAAAAATGATGAATCTTCTTCAGAGGCTGTTTCCTCTCAGGATGGATTGAAAATGGTTTATATTGATGATTCAGAAGGTGAAAAGGAGGATACTGAAGAAAAGCCTGAAGAGAAAGAGGAAAACACTACAGAGGCGAAGGAAAGCTCAGAGGAGACGTCTGAAGGACCTGATATCAGCGAAGACAGACAAATGGACACAACTTCTGATCTCAAAGAGGGCGAAAAACAGACAAACTATGACATGGAGGACGAGAGCAGGGCGGAGGAGGACGAGAGCAGGGCGGAGGAGGACGATAGCAGGGCGGAGGAAGACGAGAAATCCTCATTTGCCACTAAGCTAAGTGTGTCTGCAGCTGATGACCTCGATGAGATGATGGACATCGGGACTGTGGATCAGATGGAGCAGGAGGCTCAGATGAAGGAGGAGGAGGAGGAGGAGGAGGAGGAGGAGAACCGTTCACCCACAAACACAGGTACGGTAGTTGTTCACACACCATTTATCTGATGGAAAAATCCACAGTTTTACATTTTCATCAGGAGGATTTCGACATGTTGGGTAAAGGAGATGCTGTGGAGTTCAGCTGCTCTATAGATATAAAAAACACACTTCAGCAGTTGAAAGGAATGACCCGGTCTGTATGTAAATGGGTCGACATGCAGAGCAGTGGTGATGTTAATGGTTGAATTAGCATCTAAAACTAGTACCCCAGGGTTCTATTAGGAGTGGTGCTGTTAGAGTCCAGTTGTCAATCCAAACAGTGGGTGAAGGTGTCCCGATGTTGCATGAATCAAACTCCCATCAGGTCCTGGTGATGTTCCTCCTGATGCATCTCAACACTTCTGCCCTATGGTGTCTGCTCCAGATGTTCCAACTTCTTGCTAAACAAATGATGTTTAACTGCACCGTAACCGCTCCGCATGTGGACCTTATTACATCCAAGTCAAACCAGTGTAACATCCTCCTGGGTGATGGACTAGTTCTTCTTGTCTGTGGTGTAAACAGAAGCTGGTACCAAACCTCTCAAGATCTTTATTTCTCATGCTGTTCATGTCTGTTTCTGCATCTTCTTCCTTTAGGTTTTCTTTGTAGTTGGTGACAATTTCTCACATGGTTGTAAAACAAATCCAAGTCATGTTGTTACTGGAGTCCTCATGAAAACCAAACAAAATTACTTTGAGTCCTTCAAGTTCTGATCTGGCTTTTTTAATCATTTTTCTGCCTCTTTGTGGCTGTTTTTATTAGCAGAAGTACAGTAGACTGAGGGCGTCTGAGAACGTCAGTTTTATCGCCTCGCTATAGATGCTCAATGGGATTTAGGTGTGGACTTTGACTAGGCCATTCTCACACATGAATCAGTTGTGATCTCACCCATTCCGTTGTATCTCTGACTGTAGGTTAAGGGTGGTTGTCCTACTGGAAGTTGAACCTCCATCCCAGTCTCAGGTCTGCAGCCTCTGACAGGTTTCCCTCCAGGGTTCTCCTGGATTTAGCTCCATCCCGCAACATAATGCTGCCACCACCACGTTTCACCATGAGGATAATTAGGGTGCACCGATAGCAGTTTTCTGGCTGCTCACCGATCTTTAAAACGCCTGACCTGCCGAGTCCAATTTTGGCCGATACCGTTTTTTATTTATTTTTTATAACTGACACTGTCAGGTGTAATAAGGTCACAATACACCTTGAATGTTCTGAACGGATTTTATTGAAAAACATTTAACAATACGCGTGAAACAATAAAAACCAGTTTTTACTGCACGAGGAGGTGCTCTCAAATATAAACGACATGTTTAGAGCATTGCAGTTCCTTTTAGTCTTTCATTTTTCACATTTTAAAATAAAACAAAACTTGGAAAACGGGTTGGACAAGTGGATAAGATCGGTTCTAAGTATCGGCTGATCTCCCAAAATGAAGTAAATGGGGTCCGATTGATCGGTGCACTCATAAGGATAATGTATTCAGGCTGATGCGTCAGTTTTCCTACGAAGATGTTATACACGTGGTCCAAAAAGTAAAAGTCTGTTCTCATCTGAGCAGAGCACAAGTGGACTAATTACTAATTAGATGACTTCTCAAGGACATTTGTTAAACTGGATTTTATTTAGACGCATCAATGTGATGTCATACTTTTCAGATTTTTATTTGAAAAATATTTTGAAAATCATTAAATGTTTTTGTTCATCACAGAAAATCTCGTTTTTGGTTGTAAGCTGATAAGACGTGAACAGTGAAGGACGGTGAGGACCGTATCCTTTTATTTCTGGAGTTTTATGACGTTGCTTTTTACTTCAGTTTTAATTTGATGATGATGTTTATCAGAAACGGTTTTCTGCTGCTGAACTGGAAGATTTCTTGGCCAGAATAAAATAGATTTTTCACTCAAACCAGTAAATTTCAGTTTAATCGACCTGACTTATTGCTGAGGTTTCTCAACATATTTCATTGTTTTTGTGTTTACAGGTAAAGCTCCATTAACCTCTTCCTTTTAACCTCATCTTGTAGTTTCAACCCTGGAAGATGGCAACTCTGCTGAGGAGGAGGAGGAAGCTGATGTTAAACCATCGGCTTCGGATTTGATGCAGTCGAGTTCGTCTCCATCTTCTGAAGCAGCGGGGAGCACAGGTGGGTGACCCGAGAGCTTCAGCATTTAAAACAAGCAGCTGAGCCTGAGTTGAACAAACACAAAGAATGGATGTCTGGTCTGGTTGAACAGAGACTCCAGTGGGATGTAGATCTGTGTGGAACAAACGGTCCCTGGCTTGCGAACGTCCAGCATCAAGCTGTCAATAGATCTTGTTAGCATGCTGTCTGAAATATTTCATAAATGCTTTTATACTTCATACTTTTCTTTTCCTCTTGAAACATCTCATGGGTTTGTAGGCAGAGACAGCTCCTCACCTGCAACTGTGGTAAACGGGATGAAGGTGGTCAAGTTGTCCATCACCAGATTAGAGTCTGTAAGTAGCTCCTCGGTTCCAACCTTCGACCTGATTTCATCGTAACATTTCACACAGCAACAGGCTCTAGGTTTTACATCATTTCTGTTGCTTTGTTACAAAATCCTAAATATTCTCCTGACAGTTTCAGTTTTCTCCTGCATGGTTGTGGGTTATGTCCAGATGTTTCTGGTTTTGTCCTGAAGCAGGTGAGGCTGACAGAGACCGAAGAGATGAAGTCGTCTCTTTCGCCTTCTTTGGCCAAAGTGAAGGACGAGCCGGTGGACGAGGAGTACGAACAGGCGCTGATTTCCTCCACGTCTACAGCGAGCGTCAAAGATGAACCCATTAAGGTGCGACGAACAGTACAGTCTTCCTCTCTTCAAGGTGTTTTAAGGAATGTCACCATTTACTGGACTCTGGAAAACTCGTCTAGAACACAGAAAATGTAACTTTTTCCACTGAGTTGACTGTGACGCAGCACTTGAAGGTTAGAGTGCGTAAATCCTTTAAAGGATGTAAACATAAGCTTAGAAAGCAAATTTATGGTTTATCCAAATTCAGTTTAGAGCCCTTGTTGAACTATTTAATGTAAAACACAAATGATTGACTCTGGAAAATGTTCGTTGGCTAATATATTTTTCAAGCTAATGTGATATTTAGCCTGTTGTGAGTCTCACAGCAGCAGATGTTCACCCAAAAGGCTGAAGGTGATGGAAGCACAGAGAAGAACGGCTGTAGAAGGAAATTAGTTTTTACCTGCAATGAAATCAGATGCTGAAAATGGACCATTTCTGGTCCTGGAATCGGTCCGCTGTGGTGTGGTCAAATCCCCAGTATAACCTGCATTCCCCTGCTGGAGCCTTACCTCTTCCCAGTAAACATTACAGAGCAACCGATGAAATCTAAGAGTTGTTTTTCTCAGCCTTTTTGTAGATTTATTCACTAAAAATAAATACTGTATTCTTCTGCATGCTGGATAATTCACTATTATGTCCCCACTAGAAGTTATTTTAAATCATTTGTCTGCCTTTATTGATGCCAGAAACTCTTTCTCTTTAGGGGCTATAAATGACAACAAAATGCTCATTTTTCTACTTTTGGATAAATTGGACATTTAATCGTCTTAAAATAATGTTTATAACAATATTAAAACCAGAGCCCAGATTCACAGACCAGGAAATCCACAAACACAGGAAAATCCCCCTGGTTGGTGGGCAGAAACATTTCTAGAAATAAAACCAAACTAAAAACCTCCTTTACTCCTTTTATCGCCCTTGAACATCACCTCAAGATTAGAGCCATGTCCAGTTTGAAGGAAAAAGCTCTGATTCACGCATGTGTGAAATAATTCAATCATTGTAACTACCCAGCAGCCCTCTGTTACTCAGCTTCATTTCTAAAACCAAGACAGATGCTGAGAGTTTGCATGTTTAAACAGTCTGTAGCACCTTGTATCAGAGCTTAGCAGAGCCGGTTGCAGTTTGCAGTATGCAGTACTATAGCAGCGTCTGTGTGCAGTTAGTCCACCCTTAGCTTGTCTGTGAGCTTTCCAGCAGATTGCCAAACAGCCCGTTCCTGTGGTTCTGCTTTGAGAGTCCTCCAGAACCAGAGGGACCGTCTGCTGTTGTGGCCCCCTGACATGAAGACTCTTTATTGTCTTCAGTGTGGTGTATGCACTGCTAGACAACAATCCCTAGATGAGTCACCAGCAGGGCTCCAGGAGACTCGGAGAGGTGTCCATCAAAAGCTCAGGATGCTGGTTGGATTTTGGAAACCTCAAAATGCTGAATGTGGGCTGCACGGTGGCACAGTTGGTAGCACTGTTGCCTAGCAGCAGATTGCCTTGAAGGTCATGGGTTCGACTCCCGGCCAGGGTGTCTTTCTGCATGGAGTTTGCATGTTCTCCCCGTGCATGCGTGGGTTCTCTCCGGGTCCTCCGGTTTCCTCCCACAGTCCAAAAACATGACTGTTACGTTAATTGGTCTCTCTAATTGCCCTTAGGTGTGAATGAGTGTGGTTGTTTGTCCTGTATGTCTCTGTGTTGCACTGTGTTGGCGACCTGTCCAGGGTGGACCCGCCTCCTGCTCATAGACTGCTGGAGATAGGCACCAGGTTCCCCGTGACCCACTATGGATGAAGCAGTATAGACGATGAACGAATGAAAGATCCTGAATCTTCCCATGTAAACTGGATCGAAGAGGAACAATACAGGAAAGATTTGATTCCTAATAAAAGGTTACAGGAAAGTCTGCCTGTTTGACATGAAGAAATGAGAGCAAGAACAGGACTTTTTCCCTCTGCTTTAGCTGAAGTCGTGTACTTTCTTAAGGTCTGTGCCTCACCTAGTGGGTCCTCTCTCATTGACAGGACGACCTGAAGATCGGATCGGTGTTCTCTGTGACTCCGTCTGGAGAAACGCTGCCCTGCGTCAACCCATCATCGGTCCACATGTCCTGCTCCCACTGCAGGAAGAACCTGCTGAAGGGACAGACGGCTTTCCAGAGGAAGGGCTCCCCGGCGCTGTTCTGCTCCACGGCCTGCCTCACCACGTCGTTTCCTTCTGCCAAAGGAGCCACGAAGCTCTGCAACTACTGCCAAAAGTAACCTTGATCCAACATGCTGAGAGAATCGGGCCTAATTCTGCTGTGAGTTCTTCCCCCAACTGACCTCACACTTCACTGCTTTCTGTCAGGTTGATGCTCCAGCCTCAAGACATCGTTCTGGCTCCAGAAGCCAATGGAATCATAAAGGAGTTCTGCAGCCAGAGCTGCTTGACTTCCTTCAACTACAAGAAACACGCGCTCAGCATTCGTGCAGCAGCTGTACCACCAAAAGCCCCGCAGACGCAGTCCCTCTGCAGCATGTGCTCCAGATTCAGCACCGTAAGTACTGCAGCTCACCAAACCCTTACCCGGTCCAGTCTACATGTTAAGACTATTAAAATTCCCTGCTTTCTTCTTCATCTGTGAAACAAGTTGAGTCTTTCACGTCTCTGTTCAGAGCAAACACGAGGTGATCCTGAGGGGCACCGTTCACAAGATGTGCAGCGACTCCTGCTTTAACAGTTTCCGCACCGTCAACAACCTGACGATGGCCGGCTGCGCCAACTGTGGCACATACTGCCAGAGCAAACCCGTCATGCTGAAGCTGGAGGACTGCAGCAAAACTCTGTGCAACATGGACTGTTTGGCCAAATACAAAGAGGTAACTGGAAGCTAAGGCCCTGTTTACACGACAACGATCCATTTAAAACAGCAACAGTAGACGTGAAGGTGGTGTAATTTCCCTGTCACGCCACTAGGCCAGGCAAGTTTATTTATGTAGCACATTTCAGTAGCAAGACAATTCAGTGCTTCACATGAAGGGAAAAAAAAGAAACATATTAGCCAAAGTACATTACAGTGACATAAAGGTAGTTTAAAAAATAAAGAGAACAGAATGATGGATATGAAAATGAAAGGAAAGTTGGACTGAAAACTTAACTAATGTTTAGATGGCATTGTCAAAGGCCGCTTTAAACAAATAAGTCTCAAGAGCAGTCTCTGTACTGTGGTGAGCAGGAAGCCTGACTGGAAGACATCGAAGTGGTTGGTCATTGTTAGGAAGTTGTTTAACTGTTGAAACGCAGCTTTTTCAATAATCTTACTGATGAAGGGGAGGTTTGATATAGGCCTGTAGTTCTGCAGTAGCAGCTTGTCCAAGTTGCTCTTTTTCAATAGAGGTTTGATAATTGCTGTTTTCAGGGCCTGGAGGAAAACACCTGACAAAAGGGACGTGTTTATTATTTGAGTTAAATCAGATGTTATTACAGGCAAAGCTTTCTGAAGGAAAGCTGTGGGTAAAACATGGAGACAGCAGGAAGAAGAGCTTAGTTGCTGTACGATTTCTTCTAAGTTTTTGTAGTTTATTTGGTGAAATTGGGACATTTTGTCAGAATCAGTTCTAGTTGGAGACAACTTTGGTCCTGGAGTTGATGTGGATGTGCTGACTGCCCCTCTGATCTTTTGGGTTTTTCAGTGAAGAAGTTAGAAATTCATTGCAGGTCCTGGTAGAGTGGAGTTCAGATGCTACAGTTACAGGAGGGTTTGTTAACCTGTCAACCGCGGCAAATAATGCAGGAGCCTTGTCCTGATTAGGAGATAGATTAAGAGGTGGTGGGGCTCAGCGGCTTCTGGAAGATGTTGGTTCAGTAGCAGGGCCTCGGCCACGGGGGGTGTTGAATGGAGAAGATGTCAGAGCCTTTTGGGTCCTGATCTCAAGAGCTCCTTTCATGTTATCAGTATCCAGTAAAGCAAAAAGCAGGCTCAGTGGGGAGATGGGAGTTCTGTGCAGTCTGGGTCGGGGTCTGGGGTGAGGGGGGTATAAGGGGGGTCCAATTCTTCTGTGGAATTCGGCGGGGAGACCTTTTGTGATGACCTCTCTCTCTCAGCCAACTGCCAGTTTATCTCTGCTGGAGCTGTTGGAGGCAGCATAATCATTGTTGTTGATACTGAATAGAAGAGATTAGATGTGAGACGTCTGGTTCCCGGCTTGTTCAAACAGAAACCGTCAATGAAGTTCACAGATGAAGTAGCACATGTTTTTTTCAACCACTTATTATTCATCAGAAGTCTAGAAAAAATCTCATCTCCTCAGAAAATCTGAGAAACACCTTGATATTGAGACCTCCAACAATATTCAGAAGACGAGTGAAATCCTCCTTCAGTCCTTCTGAGTTTTTCTTCGCCACGTCATCCATGGCTCCACAGTGTATAATAAGGTTTTCTAGAGACGGGCGCTTTTTCTCTGGCAGCTTAGGAGAAGACTGTTTAGAATGAAGGTTGTTCTCAAACCTTTTATTGTTCTCAGAAGATGGATCATTTTCCTGGTTTTCATTCTGTAGTGGAGCAAATCTGTTCTGGAGGAGAACTCCATTATTTCCAGCTGTCTCACTCCTATCAGTTGTTGTGACAGCAGCTCGCTGTCGAAGTCTCCTTTTCCCAGGGGAAACGGGGGTATTTCTCTGTAATTCTGGCCATTCTGATTTATTTAATTAAGATCTTCCAGAGAGTCGTCCACCTTGATTTTTTTGGGCATGCGCCTGAAACATGCCAGGGGGGTCTGCCGGTAGGTTTATTCTCAGTGTTCTGATTGCCGGCTGAGTCGTTGAGCTGGCTGTCACTGTTTGGGATCACAGGCAGAGTTGAATCATTGCTGGACCCCATATTCACCTCCACATTCACTTCTAGTCCATGGAGTTTCATCTCCAAAACAGCCAATTTCTGTAAAAGTTTGCCGAAGTCCTCTGTGGTGAAGGGAGGCATTTTGTGCTGACTAGCTGCCGTCAACTTGTCCTTCTCTCGAGTTCGATTACAAAAACATCAAAATCCTTTAGAAAAAAAATAAAAAGAATAATCATCCTTGGGAGTCGCTGGTAAGAAATAGTTTTAGTCCAATATTTCTGCAATGTTGGCTAAGAGATAAAAAGTTAGGAGTAAAAGAATGCAAGCAAGCAGGGAGCTTATAGGAGAAAAGCGTCTGAGCAGGCAGAGAGGCGGAAGCAGGAAGTGTTTGGGCACTTATCAATGTGCCCAAACACTTCCTGCTTACAAAACTGGGGAGGAAAGTTTCTATTTTCCCATCTTCACGACAACGGAGACCAGGTCAATTTCAACCCCTTACACTCTGGAACCTGTTAGAAAATTGGGCCATTTTCAGAGAAAATGTGCGCCGAACAGTAGAAACACAACTAAACTTTTCAGTTTTCACCAGAGGACGTTGTCGTGGAAACGGGGCCTTCCTGTAGCTTTAATAATTAAGATCAGCTCATTAATTTCTGCTTCCTTCATTAGAGTCCCAGTAGATTATCAACAGCTTCATGAAGAAAATCCATATTCTTTCTGCTTTAATTTCCTGACAGAAAACCAAGGTGATTCTGCCATGCTCGATGTGCCGCGCTCCACACATGCTCCCTCAGATGTTCAGCAACAAAAACAGCGATGAGTCGGTGAACATGTTCTGCAGCAACAGCTGTTTGATGGCGTTCAAGGTTCAGAGCGTCAGTTCTTCAGGTACAGCAGAACGAGTTTCTTTCTGCTGCTCTATCATCTCTGCTCCATTCAGATGGTTTCATCCACTCTTCATCAGCCTGAAGGTTCACTTCATGTCAGGGTCTTTTCCAGGGTTGCATCATCGTACAACATACAGCTTCACTGAGGTCTAAAACCAACAATTGGGAGGATTTGTGCAGATTCGTCTATTATAAAGATCCATCACACACAGAGTGAAATATTTTGGACTTTATTTCTTGTAGCTTTGGTGATTCTGGCTGACAGAGAATAAAAACCCAAACTTCAGAGTCTCAGAACATCAGAATATTACATCTGATTTATAAAAAGGAGATTTTAAACAGAAATGTAATTTGGATAATTGTAGGAGAAATGCTGAGGAACGTAGCGACACATTAAAGTTACTGTTCAGTTTTTCTTCTGATGCCTATAATGGCATTAGAAGCAGACTAGCAGCAACTCAGTCATATTGCTGCCCTCAACAGGTCAGTTGTGCAAATTGAATGCAGTTTTTTTTTTTTTTCAAATTATAAACCCGACACTGTGGCTTTTGCGTTGTTCAAATCTACCCGCCATTTCATTTCATAAATGTACCCCCATTTAGCCATTGGGTGGCCCCCCTTTGGGGTTTGGGTTCGGGGCCTTATTTTGCAGGGTCTGTTGGCCC
>JAHHUM010001191.1:407193-679651 GCA_036173005.1 Crenichthys baileyi | reverse complement strand
ATTTTTGGGTTAGTCAGGATTGCCCCAAAAAATGAACACCAGTTAAGCATAAGGGTGCCCAACAGTGCACTTGGCACCGGGGGGACACCCTAGGAGGAGGTCAATGATCGACTTGTTGTCTTTATCATCAGCCTTTTGGCCGCATGTTTGGAACTGGGGTAAAAGGAGGGGGTGAGCGTCCATGAACCCCTGGTGGTGAGTTGGATCCGGGGAAGAGGAAAAACCGGGCAGCCGGGCAGCCCCAAAGATAGGGGGGTTTTTGCTGGGAACGCCTGGGGAGCCCGGCCAGGGATGTATTAAAAACTCCCCCTCCGGGGAGAGTTGACCAGATCCGGGGGGGATTTTTGGAGACAAAAGTCCGAGTGGACCATGTTCTCCGCATCTTTTGTGATCTGTCCCGTAGCTGGGCCCGTAAGGGGTCTGGGGGTTGCCTGTTGCGGGGGGCAATCCAGAACCTGGGGTGGAAACGGAGTAAGGGATGCGTCAAGCTAAAAAAGGGGAGTTCCTAGGGGCTTTGGTTGGCTTGGGGGGACCCCCAGGCGGCGAGGGTACCATGGGCCCAAGCATGCTGCGGCCCGGGGTGTGGCAGAGGCAAAAACTCGGGCCTGGGAGGAGTTTTGTGAGGCCATGGAGAAGGACTAGGTCGGCCCGAAGGATTCTGGCAAACCGTCCCGGGCCCCAGGGGGGGGGAAGCGGCTTCGCCCATGTTTATAGTGGGGGGGGGGGGGGCTGTTTTACCTCAACTGGGGACAACGGGCGGGGGAAGGAGTTACTCCCAGGGTCTCCTCAATCCTGCCATCACGCTTCCTGGTGGAAAACAGGGTGGGACCCCGGGGGTTTGGGCTCTTTTTTCACCCCGGCGAAGTCAACAGGGGGTAAAAAACTCCGTGGTGGAAGACTTGAGGTGGATGAGATCTGCCCTAATACCCCCAAATCTTGGAGTTGTGGGCTGCATGGTTTTACACGCCGTTTTAACATTTCCGGCGGTCGGGGCCGTGCCCCCTTGGACTGGCAGACCCCGGGGGGTGGTCCCCCTTTATAAGAAGGGGGCCGGAGGGTGTGTTCAAAAACAGGGGGTCAACCCTCAGCCCCCCCTGGTAAGGCCTACGCCAGGGGGTTTGGAGAGGGGAAATCCGGCCGATAGGAAAACCCGGTTTTAGGAGGAAAAATGTGGTTTCGTCCGGCCGTGGAACACTGGACCCCGCTCTATACCTCTAAGGGGACCGAGGGCTCAGGGAGTTGCCCAACCGGTTCACATGTGTTTTTTGGACCCCGGAGAAAGGGATTCGATGTGCCCCCGTGATGCTTGTGGGGGGGCTCCAGGAGTTGGAATCGGGGGCCCTTTTTAGGGGCCATCCCGGGCCCCGTACGAGCGGAGCAGAGTTTGGTCCGCATTGCATAAGTGGACCTGTTCCCGGTGCGTGTTTGGCTCGGCAGGGCTGCCCCTTTTACGGTCCTGTTATAATTTTAGGACAGGGTTTTTAGACGCAGCCAAGGGCCCGGGGGGGTCTGGGTTCGGGGAAGGGATTTTCTCTTCTTTTTGAGATTGTGGTCCTGCGGCCCCCCTCTAGCAAGGGGCCCTCAGCATGCGCTGGGGCGGTTCGCAGCGAGTGTGAAGCGGCTGGGATGAAGATCAGCTCCTCCAAGTCAGAGGCCATGATCCCAAACCGGGAAAAGGGTGGCTTGTCCTCTTCAGGTTGAGGGGAGTTCCTGCCTCAAGTGGAGGAGTTAAGTATTCGGGGGCTTTTTTCACGAGTGAGGGAAGAATGGAGCGGGAGATCGACAGACGGGTCAGTGCGGTCCCCCATAATGGGGGCGCTGTGCCGGTCCGTTGGGGGAAGAGAGAGCTGAGCCAAAAAAGCGAAGCTCTCGATTAACCGGTCGGTCTACGTTCCTACCCTCACCTATGGCATGAACTTTGGGTCATGACCGAAAAAACGAGATCCCAGATACAAGCGGCTGAAATGAGCTTCCTCCGTAGGGTGGCCCGGGGCACTCCCTTAGAGATAGGGTGAGGAGCTCGGCCATCCCGGGAGGGGCTCGGAGTAGAGCCGCTGCTCCACATGGAGAGGAGCCAGTTGAGGTGGCTCGGGCATCTATACCGGATGCCCCTGGACGCCTTCCTCGGGAGGTGTTCCCGGGCACGTCCCACCCCGGGAGGAGGCCCAGGGGAGGCCAGGACACGCTGGAGGGACTATGTCTCCGGCGGCCCTGGGGAACGCCTTGGGGGCCCCCGGTGGAGCTGGAGGAGGTGTCTGGGGAGAGGGACGTCTGGGTGTCTCTGCTGAGTCTGCTGCCCCCGCGACCCGGTTCCGGATAAGCGGAAGACGACGAGTACGAGTACGAGTACGATTCTGCACCATGAGTTAAGAGTGTTCTATCTAGTAACGTCCACTGTTTTTATGTGCATATAATAATAATAATACTGTCTGTATTATTATTAATTATTATATGTACTAATGTATATTTTTATTGCTCTTGGGGGCCGTCTAGAGGCCGTGGGGCCCTTAGCAGCTGCATAGTTTGCTGGCTCTGATAATGATCATTCACTGGGAACAGCATGTTCATAATATATTACACTGATTATAATATTTGATTATTTATATATATTAATGTAGTTTAACCTAGCTAACAACCGGTACATCGATATGAATAAACACTATACTACGAATAATCATTAACAACATTGCAATAATGTTAGCAATTTTAATTTTATATTAATTATGTAGAAAGGGGAGATATGTAGATCACTCAGTTTGCTGACAAAGTTGACAGTTTGTACAACAAAAAGATGAATCCCCTACCTCTGGCTGATATTTTGCTCAGATGCCTAATGGACTCTAAATAGATAAAACACTTTTTCTATTTCTTACAAATACAGGCTAAATTACATACTGTGTGCGACTCTGTCAACCACGTTGCCACCATTTCACACACACGAGTCCTAAGCTCTGTTGAAGATGTACTGACCAGCAAATTAATTTAAAGTTTACCCACAGCAATTCACAACGTACATCATAAGCGCACATTCACGCTTGTAAATACACACATAGATATACACTGCTTGGCTGGAGCTTGTTGTATTGGCTGGTCTTAACTGCTTTGTAGTATTTTTAGGCCTGTTATTCTGGAGCCTGTCCTGGCAGGCCACTTGCACAGTATTTAAGCCTCCCCCCACAACTAGGGACCACTGAGAACTCACAGTGGAAACATCCTTGCCCGACAGACCAGCAGGCATCCACCAGACATTATACATTCTGAAAGGGTAAGTGAAAGCCTCACTAACATATAGAGGTGTAGAAATTAAACAGTTTTCCTGTATAAATAAGGATTTTGAAGAGTTACAATGATGACGGAGAGTGACATCAATAAAACTAAAGTAGTGTGAGCTTTGAAAAGTATTTTTAGTCACAGAAACATTCAATTTACTCCCACTTGAAGGTTGATGCACAGTTTGGGACCTTTTATTGCACTCCAAGAAATCTCGAGGTCAGGGTTTGCAGTGCTCTATCGGCTACAGTGACAGCTCTTAATGATCTGCTGAGGGACACTTGAGCAGGGCAGAGCCTAGCCAACACAGGCCTTTAGCCCGGGTCATGGCAGAAGGACGGTCACTGTGCCAGTGGCTTTCTCTTTCAAATAATAAGTTGTTTTTCAATGGATTAATGTGTTCCCATATATAGCTTTTTTTTAATATCTCACAAGTCCATGTTCATCACCTGGTAGGAAGTGTCACAAGGCTTCTTTGTGCTAATGCTGTGACATTGACTAATGGTTCTAATCTTTGGTTTCATTTATGGTTATGAATAGACATTATCTAATTGAAGATTTATCACTGTCTTTAATGGAATGTGCTGTAAGAATAATGTCTCTGCATGCAGCATGCATTATGTGCGTTAGGGGTCTTATGTGAAAGGATACCTCAGAAACAATATTTCACATCAGTTTTTTGTTTTTTTTTTACCCGTAAACATACTGTTTCATACTCATCTACTTATATTATTGGATATCAGCTCAGTTTTGTTGTACCTCAGTATTGTCATAAGTTGCAGAGATTAATAGTCATGAAATGTCTGAAAAAAAAAAAAACAGAAAATGTTGGTAAACCTAATTTCCATCAATTTTTTTTCTGATACTCTTTTGGGCCAGTTGACTAATGTGAAATATGGGAGATTAGGGCTCTTGATCAAATTAACAGACCTCTTGGTGTAGATACTATTCATTAGAGTCATATAACCACTTATAGCTGACTATGAGTAGGTTATAGAAAATTCCGTTTAATTCAAGTTTTCACAGAGGCACAAAAACGTTCCTCTGGCACGTACGAATTGCCACATGGTTGGCCTAAAATATTCAACAGTAAACAAGCCCATCTCATACCTGAAAAGGTTGTGCACGAAATATTCAAAACAAAGGTACAAGATTGTTAATCGGCGCAGGAACCAGCACCTCTTTTAAATCCCACTTCCCTTCACTCTCCACAGAAAACCATGCCCCCAGCGTAATGTCAGCAGAAGTTGCATTACAGAAGTTCTCCTTTCCATTTACCAGGTCTGTAAGCCTTTCTTCTCAAGACAAGGTGACCCAAGGGGGATCTGTACTGGTAAAGGACCCAGAATTTCATAAACTTAAAGAGAATCCAATATTAGATGAGCAGAACCGTATTAGTGTTGTGCAGGCATTAGTGGAAAATGAGGACCAAGCTCTGGAGAGCACAAACCCTCCTGATGGGGGAGACACAGTAGCTGCTCAGTGCTCTGTCAGTGCTCAAGTCTCCCAGATTGATGTAGTTGCCAGGCAGAGCATAGCTGAAAATCTGAGAGTGGAGGTTGAGGATCAACGTCCAGCAGCAAAGAGGCAGCTGTCCTCAGAGAGTGCAGCAAAGTCCATCACAGCTGTGAAAAAGAGTGCACTAAGGAAGGAGCCAAATGAACTTAGACACCTGAACCAGAGAGCACAACTGGGACAGAGGGGGAAACTAAATGCTGCTCTGCCAGGCCAAAGAAAGTGCAGCAAGGACCTTTTCAAAAGCTCAGAGGTCTTCCATAGGCTGGACTCCCATGTTATCAGGGCAGGAGCAGAGGTGAGGACACCTACTGTATCAATACACATGCAAATCGTCTGCCTTATGTTCTTACCAATTCTTCATCCCCAGGTGTGTCTAGCAGTTCCCTTTCACCAGTAAATGTAACCAGAATAACCAATTGAAAACGAGCCATTTAACAATTTAGTCCATCTACTGCAGTATAACATCAACAAGCAAAGCAGATCTGAGGGCAACCTTCTTTATTTAAAATACAAGATAATCCTCAGTTGTTTCAAAAAGCCTTTTTCTTAACTTGAAGCTGTATTGTGTGTGTGTGTGTGTGTGTGTGGTTTCCAGTTGAAACAAAAGTGTGTGTATGATGTGAAGACAATTGTACAAAGCATCACACAGGGAGCCAGAAATGAGCTGGAGCAACTCCGAGCCATCTGGGTGTGGGTGTGCAACAACATTGGTGAGTTTGCTGAAATAGACAACCCTAACCTGCATCCTTTATTCCATAAGGTGTTATTACTTTATTTGTGAATAATATGGTCTAGAAGCAGGTGCTAAATGTGGGACCTTTAACATAAATAATGGAATGTCTTTACAGAGTATGATGTGGGCGGGTTTCTTGGCCACTCAGAAAAGTTGCGGTCCCCAGAGGAGGTGATAGCTGCCGGTCGGGGAGTCTGCTGTAGCTACTCCAATCTTTGTACAGAGATGTGCAGGTACACACTCTTAAGGCACAAAAATGTATTAAACTGATACAATAAATACAACAGCTGCTATTTTTACATTAAAAGCCAACGTTTCAGTTTATTTTTGACTCCATGCACTAAGATGGAGGTTTTTTTTTCGTTTTTAATTGAGATGATGAGGGTCTTTAATGATCTACAGAGGTTGATGGATGGCTTGTTGTGGAGGAGGGGCCACGGGGCCCACTGCTGAGGCACGTACTGACTGGTCAAACTGAAGATGCATGCAATGCGGTGTGTTTGGAGCCAGAAGCTAGGCAGAAAAAACTACATTACTGTTTTTTTCTGCTAATCTCCTTCCTCTGGATAACATGATGAAAGATTTACAGCTTCAAGTTCACACACAGCATGTACACACACAAGAAAGAAACTGACACATTTTGTTCAGGGTTATCTTCTTAGAAAAGCGTCTGAATCCAGCTGGATGTACTACCAGTCCTTGCAGTTAACATCCTTTAATGTCAAAGGTGGTCAAACTATGGGTTTACTTTGAGATTTTGGGAGACTGGTGGATGTTAAGCAAGTCCTTCAACATCAAGAGATCTGAAAGTGCTGCTCACCTTGAGTGAATCCGAAGGCAGAGTCTACTTCAGCCATATCCTATGAACCAGAGAATTGAACAATTTTGTTTTACAGTATATTTTTGTAGGAGATAAAATACCAAAAAACTACCTTTTACTTATCAATATACAGTACACCAGAATATGTAGCCATGCTTAATGAAAACATGTGAAAACATGTTCTGCTTGTTCTGTGTTTACAGGGAAGTGGGCATTGAGTGCCAAGAAGTGACAGGCCACAGTAAGGGCATTGGTTACCGTCAAGGTCAAAGCCTAAAGCATATACAGTCGGATCACCTGTGGAACGCCGTGCTTCTGGGAGGGGAGTGGTTCCTCCTGGATGCCTGTTGGGGAGCTGGACAAGTAGATATGCAACATGAAAGCTTTGTCAAAAGGTGCGGATAAAAAATGATTCCAAAAATAATATTTCATTGTTTACCTTCAAACATTACATGTGCATAGGAGTAATTACTAAAGTTTACCAGTCTGCAGTATGTTAACTGTAATTAGACTTATGGACAGCAGAGTTAAGTACCAGGCCAACCCGATGTCTGTCTTTTTAAATCAAGGTTTGATGACTTCTATTTCCTAACTGACCCAGAGGAATTCATCGATTCACACTTCCCAGATGAAGAGAAATGGCAGCTTCTGGACAAGCCCATCTCTATCGAGGAATTTGAACAAAGGGTCTTCAAGACCTCAGCCTTCTTCACCATGGGGCTCAGGCTGATAAGTCCTTTTCACTATTATATCATCACAGGTCCACATATTTATATTTACCAGAAAACTGTATTTTCTAATTCCATTTATATACAAGAAAATTAGCTGAATGTACTAAGATTTTTATTAGGTAATTACTTAACAGTAAACAATTGATCCAAGATATTCAACAAAGGTTAAATGTTGTTCTTATGTTGTTTTCTTTATTTTATTAACCGTGTCCTGTCCGGCAGGGTAGCGCTCAGAATTGTTGTCTGAGTGTCAAGAAGAAGCCCAACAGATTCTTATATTTCATTTTCTTATGTTTTTTAATGCAGTGATATTTTTTCTTCTCTAAAACAAAATATTCCTTTGACTTCCTACTCAGATGATGGGGAGGCAACTGTATCCCTCGGCTTCTCCAGGCCAACAACGTTCACCTATGAGATCACACGGCATCAAGATCTCCTCCACTGTGGAGCTTTAGAGCGGAAAGACTCAACCACTTCATCCTTCGGTCTTCTAACGGTCTCTCATCGGAGCATGAAGTTGCAGCTACTGCCACCTGAAAGTGACATGTATGATGTCAAATTGTTTGCAAGATTTGAAAACGCTGCAACACCTCTGGTTTGGGTTTGCTCCTTCACTGTTGAATGTCCAAACCCAAGGGCCACTGAGGACATCCCAGAGAACCCTTTTCTGTCCTGGGGCCTACAGCCTTTTGCGGGATCCTTGGGTGTCGTAGGCAGTTCCCAGAACAGCGAGATTGCCGAAGTGGAAGATGGGGTCTTTGACCTGGTGTTGAAGACTAGTAGGCCTCTAATAGTGTTATGTGAACTTGTCCACCCACAAATGGAAAGCGATATAGCCAAGTGCTGCCTGGCGACTCAGATTCAACCGGATAGCCTAACGTGTCATATCTTGTGCCCTTTTCATGGTTTCTACCGACTTTCCTTATTTGTGCGGGACTATGAGAAAACAGACGTCAAATTCCAGAATGCTGTGAATTATCTGTTGCACTGCAAAGGAAAGGTTGTTGGATTAGAAGAGTTGTTTCCTCCAGATCTGGGCTCAGCATGTGGGCCAGGAACCCGCACGGCTAAGGCAGGATTATCTAGGTTCAGCCACAATTCGGCCATGATAAGTACCCAGCAAGGCAAGTGTAACATCACCTTCTACAACCAGCAGGACTTTGAACTTCACTATGTACTCAGCAAAAAGAGCAAAAGCTCAACATTTCCACTTTCACGTTACATATTCTGCACCTACACAGACCGCAAGGTGACTGTGAGTCTCAGCCTACCTGAGGCTGGGATGTATCGACTAGGAATCTATGCCAGGATCACCTCTGGTGGAGATTTTAGCCTAATGTGTGATTTTGTTTTGAGGAACAACTCCCCTCAGACAAGACCTCCGTTCCCCTGTGTCTACTCTGCCTGGGGGAAAGGCTGCGTGCTGTTTGAACCTCGTGTTGGCCTGCTTGAGCCGCTCTCCTGGGTCCTTTTCAGGGTTCGAGTCCCTGGAGCCCTCCGGGTAAGTGTGGTGGTAGAGGGCCGAACTGATCTAAAACTGAACAAGAGCAGAGTCTGGGAGGGGGAAGTTTTCAGTGGAAAAGGGCTTCAGCAGCTGAAACTGGCTGCCTCTTTTGGGGACTCCAGTGAGATGTCTGTTTTGATGATATATGATGTAAAGCAGCTTGAGAATGAAGGTGCTCATAAGGATTAACGGAAATCAGTTATCAGTTCAGAGTCAAGGCAAACCATTCAAACTGTGAGCTGTAGTCTTTTAAAAATACAGAAATCTTTACAATAAGGGTTAAACCATCTGATATTAAGGTGTAAATATGTTTACCAACTATTTTTCTGTGAAGCTCTACAAACAGTGGCAGAGAACACACGATTGAATAATTTCAAGAACGACATGTAGCAGTTATACCATTAAATAATTATCTTCTGTATAATGTTAACTGTCTCTCATAATGTTGTACACATATGGAGCACCCCAGTCAGATGGTGGGCTGGAGTTTGATTAGACCGTTAAAACACCTTGTTTAATTTCTTTGTCAGCCAATCTGCTATAGAATTATTGCACTGTTCTGAGTCAATACTTGTTGTATGACCCAATATTACGTAAGCTTAGGCAGTTGGTATACAGTGTTCATGGTTGATTCAATGAGAACAAGATGCTAAGGCCCTGCTGCTGCAGAGAAAGCCAACATCTACAGACCTCTGGCATTGTGCTTGACTTTGGTGGGAGGTACTTCCTGTGCTCTTTGATTGTTTTACTAAACACCTCCATTTCGATCTCATCTGTCTAAAATCTCACTGGCCCTGCCTTTGGGCTTTGGTAAAACAAATTATGAACCAGTGTAACAGGCATCTATTATCTGGCATTCTATTAACCTCTTTTTATGAGAACAAAGACCAGATGCTTTTCATAGTTATAACAATCTCCCTAAAGCAAATTATTTAAAAACGGTTCCATGACTGTAACCTTTTACATAACAAGCAAAACTTTCAAGCTTGATAAATGGTGCTAAATGATGTAGTTACATCAATCAAGAATGCTTTAGCATATGGTCAGTGTGGTATGTAATGCCAAACTGCTGTCAAAAGGAATGCAATAAAAATGTATTATGAAGACAACTCCATCATGCAGCTTTTTATTTGCAGTATTTAGTATCATGTCTTTATGGATAACATGTTCACTTCTAAGAAGTGGCAGTTCTTGGCTGAATAGTCCCCGAGGCGGGTCCTTCTGCGCCACCTGACCCACCAAACTGGTGCTTCTATAAACAAAATAAAAGGCTTCATGAACATCCAACAATAAATTCTTGGTGTAGAACAATGGGGTTTGATCAATAAAAATTAGAGATTATAATTATAATCTGCAGTCCAGATTTCTTACAAAACACAGAATTAGCATTTTAATTTAGCACCAAATTGGAAGCTGTGAATCAGATCCCAACTTGTATAGAAGGGGAGCTCACTCCTGACTGACTCTGCAATGACCAACAGAAACCTTGTTCAGAAAAAAGCAAATACCATCCTTATTCTGATTACTCATACCGCCCCAAGACCCAGTCACTCTGGGCAGTGAGCCACATCACCCATGTAAAAAAAAAAAAATCACAACTGCAAACTATCTGTTTATTTTTTCTCAGATGAATATGGTTTACTGCTGTCCAGTCATTGCTTTTTTTTTTTTTTTTATCAAGAATGCTAAATAAACTAGAGTGAGCGTGTGCCATTGTAGAAACCATCCATGCAGCCAGAAAGAGACAAGCCCATTAGGACAGCTTAAGCTGGGGTTAGGGCTGCCAATGCCAATCTGTCCATCCCACCTAAATATGCATCAGAATGTACAGGGGTTGGACAATGAAACTGAAACACCTGTCATTTTAGTGTGGGAGGTTTCATGGCTAAATTGGACCAGCCTGGTAGCCAGTCTTCATTGATTGCACATCGCACCAGTAAGAGCAGAGTGTGAAGGTTCAATTAGCAGGGTAAGAGCACAGTTTTGCTCAAAATATTGAAATGCACACAACATTAGGGGTGACATACCAGAGTTCAAAAGAGGACAAATTGTTGGTGCACGTCTTGCTGGCGCATCTGTGACCAAGACAGCAAGTCTTTGTGATGTATCAAGAGCCACAGTATCCAGGGTAATGTCAGCATACCACCAAGAAGGACGAACCACATCCAACAGGATTAACTGTGGACGCAAGAGGAAGCTGTCTGAAAGGGATGTTCGGGTGCTAACCCGGATTGTATCCAAAAAACATAAAACCACGGCTGCCCAAATCACGGCAGAATTAAATGTGCACCTCAACTCTCCTGTTTCCACCAGAACTGTCCGTCGGGAGCTCCACAGGGTCAATATACACGGCCGGGCTGCTATAGCCAAACCTTTGGTCATTCATGCCAATGCCAAACGTCGGTTTCAATGGTGCAAGGAGCGCAAATCTTGGGCTGTGGACAATGTGAAACATGTATTGTTCTCTGATGAGTCCACCTTTACTGTTTTCCCCACATCCAGGAGAGTTACGGTGTGGAGAAGCCTCAAAGAAGCGTACCACCCAGACTGTTGCATGCCCAGAATGAAGCATGCGGGTGGATCAGTGATGGTTTGGGCTGCCATATCCTGGCATTCCCTTGGCCCAATACTTGTGCTAGATGGGCGCGTCACTGCCAAGGACTACCGAACCATTCTTGAGGACCATGTGCATCCAATGGTTCAAACATTGTATCCTGAAGGCGGTGCCGTGTATCAGGATGACAATGCACCAATAGACACAGCAAGACTGGTGAAAGATTGGTTTGATGAACATGAAAGTGAAGTTGAACATCTCCCATGGCCTGCACAGTCACCAGATCTAAATATAATTGAGCCACTTTGGGTTGTTTTGGAGGAGCGAGTCAGGAAATGTTTTCCTCCACCAGTATCACGTAGTGACCTGGCCACTATCCTGCAAGAAGAATGGCTTAAAATCCCTCTGACCACTGTGCAGGACTTGTATATGTCATTCCCAAGATGAATTGAGGCTGTATTGGCCGCAAAAGGAGGCCCTCCACCATACTAATAAATCATTGTGGTCTAAAACCAGGTGTTTCAGTTTCATTGTCCAACCCCTGTAAGTAAGCAAGTAATTCAAATTTATGTATAAAACATATTTTACAGACACACAGTAATAAAACACTGTGCAAAAGGCAAGTTAAATGTAATTAATACATTTGGTGCCACCTACTAAAAGCCACCCAATCTTAAACTATCCTAAACTCTATTGGGAGACAGAGTAAATAAAATAAAATATGAGTAATATAAACAGGCCTAGTAGATTGAGTTACTAGTCGGGCAGCAGAATTTTGAATTGCTTGGAGTTGTGAAACAGAGGTTTATCTAGTTCAATAAACAGGTCATAATCTAGGCATGATGACGAGAATGCTTAAAGATATTCTTTGATTTAGAGAACACAATTTAGAAAGGCTACCTAAATGAAAGAAGCATAAATGAGATATTGATTTGATAAAGGGAAGATGAGGCTGAGAAGTCTCAGTCATGTTGGCATTTAAGACAAAATTATAGTTGCAAGACCAACATATAGGGCTGCCATTGACGTAAAAGTGAAAGAAGGTGTCAGGAACAGAATGATACTTCCTCAATAAAAAATCTCAAAACAAAATAATAGACCAAGGACTGAAACTTGCGGAACCCAAAATGAAGTGTTGGAGGACAACTGATTTCCCCTAACAGAATAAATCCTGTCAGATCAGCAGGAAGAAAACCAAAAAGAATACATGTAGAATGAAAAACAAGTGTCCTTCATCGCAATTATGTGAAAGTGAAAAAATCTAGAACATTGATCCTTTGTTGTAATGACCTGGGCTCACTCAGCAGACTTTGCCAGACGCTAGTGGAAGTGATGAGTGTTCACATGCTGCTGTCACATAATATCCCACAAATAGCCTCAGCTCAGTGGCTGAGTAAAAATACAACAATAGAGGGATGGGCAGGGAGAAAAAGGGAAATGGTGGAGATATGGTGAGTTTTAAGTAGGCTAAAAGTGTAAAGGGTGGGCAGCCTTGCCCTGAGTCGCTGGGGAGTAACTGGCGGTACAGTGGTGGCAGGAGAGAGGCGAGGAAACGCTGATGTCAGAGATCAGACATGTGCAGGATTGTGTCTGCCTGGCAACAATGCAAGGACACACACTAGCCCGGTCTTCCTTTCTCTTTCAGACACACATGCAAACGCTCACAAAGCATTATGAAATTGCAAAGATATGTAGGGCATGATCCTCAGCTTCTCTTAGCAGTACTTTGGCTGCTGCTTTCACTTGTTAATATGACAACACACACATAAAAGCTCTTAGGCACTCCGCGGATCTGTTTAACCCAACTGTCCCAATCCCTCTCTGGCACAGATGCAAGCCTTTTAGACCAGAAAGGACTCATCTTCTTCAACCAGGTGACAAATCCACTAACCACGCTGACCTGCCTTTGTGTTGCTGCTGACTTCTAAGAGCAACACAAGCATCAACCTGTAGGCTTTCAAATATGATCTACCACATACTGCATTAAGGGAAAAAAGAAGAATGTCTGCCATATAAATATTTTTATTAGTTATACGGTGCAATAAATACAACAATTAATTTATAAAAGCATCAGTCACAGGAAAAAACAGAATTTACACTAGTTCTGTGCAAATGCAAGTCAGTTTAGCTCACCTTCTCTGCAACGTCTCCAAATCTGGAAGTCATTTTGGCACAAGTTACATATCTCTTTGCTTCTTATCACAATAGAGCCAAAAAAATTGTTTCCCTTTTTTTTTTACTTTTAGCAGCTTGTAGAAGTTGAGCCCTTTGTTTCTTTTTATAGTTTTAATTCCGCCATCATGACATCAAACTGCTGACTTCAATCATGACTACTGCTTAACATGGATTGCAACATGTGTTTTGCAGCCAGTCTGTGTGTGATGACACACTGAATTTTCTGAGCACAATTTCACCTCCGTATGCCTCGTAGGACCACGTTTGACAGTGAGAATAAGAATATGGAATCTTAGGTAAATTAATCATATTACACCTGAGCAAAGACTTCTCATTGCCTCGGAGGACTGTGAGGAAGTGGAGCCTGTGATTTTCTTTTAACCCCACCAGGACAGATCATTCTAAACAATTAGCATCGATGTTCCCTTCAGGCTTTTAAAATATTCAGATAGGTAAAAATCCATTTTCAAGCTGCCTTGTCCCAATATACAGACAAATACCATAAAAATATCAATTTCTTTAAGTGGGCACATGCCAAACTGCTGGCGCATAAAGTATTAACGGGATAGTCCAGATTTTCTGAAGTGATGTTTCGTGAAGTTATCGGTCATAGATCTCTAACCCAGTGGCACTTCTTGCATGAATGACACCCTTGGCGAAACACTCTAATCTGCGAGATGAGACATTTATCTCCAGAAAAGTAAGAATAATTTTGTTTATTTCAGTTTTAGCTAATAGAATAAAAAGTTCTGATAAATCACGTGTACTTTAATCAGTGCCTTATTATCAGTGTAGAAATTATTCGAAGTTTAACCAGTTTTATTGTTTTCATACTTCTAAATCTCAACTTAAGAAAGTTCATTACTAAAAATCCATTAAGGATTTATAAATCTCATAGTGTATTTTCAATCATTGAGTGTAGGATAATATAGTTCAGGCTGGATCAGTTTAAGTATTTTAGATTATTACACTAGAGAGGATCAAATGCAGTCCTTAAAGACTATGAAGCAGCCCTTCAATTTAGCGCCAAATCCAAAGTTTCAAATCAGATTCCAGGTCATTAACCACCTATGGTGTACAGCCACATTTTCCTATATTGTCAACAAAGAGGAAGGGGGCCAATAAGGAACAGAAAACTTGTTCGGAATACAAGTGACTGCCCCCCCGAGTGGTCCTGCTGCCCCTCACAGGATGCCGGTCTGGGTGGGAAGCCCTATTGCCCATATCATAAACCGCCATTGCTCATACCTGTTGATGTTAACATGTTACTACGCAAAATAGCATTAGAACCCAATCCAACTGATCATTTGATCATCAGAACGCTGGGATATTTCCATTCAGACCTGGAAAAGCACCAGAATGTGCAGAATGTTCAATGCTGCTGCACAAATGACAGCCTGTTGCAAAAATCCAAAGGTTTACTTTAATTGGGTGAAATTTTAAACAGGCTGACAAGTCCCAGCTAATGGGGCAGATTGTTACAGCCAGCCGGACCGTAGCATAGCACCAACATTGTCCTGCTGACCAACTGGCTATTGTGAAAAAGTAGAAGTTTCATATTAGTGAAAATAGCGTTATATTCCATGTATGAAAATCTGTTTGAGTTGTTTTAAAGTGTTAAAGTTAGCTAAAACAGGAGTCGTTCTGACTAGCTTTTTTCCACCACACTTTTCTACAAACTCCTAATGTTCAGGTAAGGAAAAATGATGATAACTTCTCAGACCTCACTTCAAAAGATTTTAACTATCCCTCTAAAGCCAATATTACAAAGAAGAATAAAAAACTCATACTGAATTTTCTCAAACTGCAGTACAAGAACATCACAATTCCTTCCATCTTATAGAACCAATTGACACCAAACTCTGTTTTTGTCCTATAACCTCAGCTACAACATACAAGATGAAAACACTGGAATTTTCAGTTTGCCGAAGAGCTGTGAAGCAGTCACCCTTGGAGGCTTGTAGAGGGCTCAGTTGGGGTCCCATTCACATTAAGTAGGGATCACCCAAATTTTATTGTCTTTATTTTATTTTTTCTCCTTTTCTGGGAGGTTTTGTGAGTTCGAAAGAACACCTGATATATCCCAAGCCTGCCAGGAGCCTCTCTGTGTGACTTCGCCCACTTTACCCTCCGGCTTCGTAAATAAAACACATTGCTTTAAAGAACGACTCCGTGGATTTCTTTCACCAACACTGTTGAAGGACAGATCCTTGCCTGACAGCACCTCCAACCCTGTCACAGGGAGAGGGATGAAGCTCTGAACGCAGCTTTAATCTCTGCTTTTCTTAGCTGTAGCCAAGGCACTGCTGGATCAGAGAAACCTGACATCTCACAACTGATCAGATTCTCTTCAGTTATTTTTGTGTTTTTTTTCTAACAAAAGAATTGCATCTGCCTTTACTTTTGCTGAAGCTTGTGCGACAGGAAACATTTTGTTTGCATCGCGGATGTTCCGTTCACATTCTTACAAAAATACTATTTGTTGCTTTGAGGTAATTCAAATTCTTAGCAGATATGTAAAATAAACTATTTATATGATTATTCCTCTCTTTGTTGTACCAGTTTGGTGAAAGGCAATTTCGTCAGAATATATATGTATTATGACATCTCAACACATGCGAATTACTACAGACATAGTTGTGATAGCACTCGTGTATAAATGAGTCTTTATATCTGTTAGTGGAAATTGCGTTTAAATATCACTAACATGTTACACGGCCCTCATCTCTTTAAGGACTTGCTGTTAATCTACTGGCTGATTAGGGTATCAGGCTCTCTACTAGCTGATCTACAGCCGGGTTCAAAGTTCTGGCAACTTCAGCTTCTCATACTCTGCCTCACATCTGCCCTGCTGTCAATCAAGGTAACTCTCTGTAGTATTACACAAGAGCCCAACTATGACAACTGTTGCTCAAAACTGACAGCTCAGAGTGCATCGTTGAAATGCTAAAGCGAGGATCCAGTTTATACACAAGTTATGCTTTTGTCACCAAAGGATTAAAGTTTAAATATAATCCTGTACCATTTCCGAAAAGCTCTGTAATCTGTTAGAGTTTTTCCCCATCAATTGTGAGCTGAGGTAATACTTTCTTCGAGTGGCATGTAATTGCAACAAAGCCCTAGATTTGCTATATGAGCAGTAGTGGCAAGAATGAAGCAAAGCACCGAATACCAGCTGTGGGAGCCGGAGAATTCAGCAGCTCGTTTGTTTCAGCTCCGTCCTTAAAGAGCTATCTGAGGGTGCTGTAAGTATGTTATATAAAAACACACAGAGGAATTGCACTTTTATCAAGTAGAAGATAGTTAGAGAGAAGTTTGTGAAAGAGTAATATAAAATGAGCATCTCTCCATGTGAACATGTTTTTGGTAGAATATAACAATAGTGGGATTTTTAACATTAGGTGCTTTTCTATAGTCTATGTAACTTGTCACAGGGACTGCAGCACCTCTAGAATGAGATGACATAGCTTGCACAGACCAAAGTGGACTTGAAGCCATGGGGCCAGCAGTGTCCGGTTTAGTTTAGGATATTAATAACGTTCATTTAATAGGTTTACATCCAACTTTGTATGAAACGTTTAGCAGATGAGAGCCGACACAATTTAAAAGTGATACTAATTTTAATTTAACTTGACATCTGAGCACCTAGGGTGCTTTTATTATTTGCAACTGTTTACTGTAAACCACTTGACTAAAAGGTGCGGTCTGCTTATTACATTGCTAACCCCATTTTGAATTGATGTCGTTAAATCTTCCGCTAATGTTGGATGTAGAGATGCACCGAGAAATTGGTCGTTGATCGGAATCTGTTTCATTTGTTGAGCGCTAAACGTTGACCTGCTGGTCGGAAACTCAAGCATCTGATTGTTTTTTTAAGTTAGCGAGTGAATCATACATAAGCAATTTTGTTGCAGTGACAATAACACTGTTTGGTGGTGATGCTGTTACTGAGTGATCAAGGGTCAGAATTGTCTATTTGTACTGAGGTGTTAAATATAAAGCCAGAGGAAGGACGGAGATTTAAGACGCTACAAAATTTGGTATCGACAGGTCAAAGTTTTCCAAAATCAAATTGCTGCAAAATTCGGAATGGTGCATCTCTACCTGGAAGACTGCTACTCACTGTATTTATATATATATTAATGCTTCTGGAAATTGAAATCAAAATTTATCAATCAAGGATGTCTACACTGTGTTACTATGCAGCTTCACAACTACCAGCACGTATTTACTAGAGAAGTTACTGCTTGTTAAATACATTTTCGCAAAAGTTGTAGAATTTCAAAGACATGCATATATCGTTAACAGGAGCAGAGCAAAGAGTAACAAAGCAACTGAATAAAAAAGGACATCAAGTCTAAGTCTTTGTGACTTGACTCCAAAAGTGAGCCTTTTACAATTTGCTCTACTAATGTGTATCTAAAACTAACCATTTATGAACGTAAATCAAGGTTTTCTTACATTTGATCTGTCTTTCCTTTGCTCTGTCCAAATATGTGGACACAAATGTAATGTGAAGATAATTTGTAAGAAAAACTGTGCAAAAGGCTACACTGACCTGACTGCAGTGAGTCTTAGCTTAATGCTCCTATTTGAAACAAACACTTTAACTGGCTTAAAGTGCTTGCAATGAAAATATGTCAAGTGGAAATGTAATCTTGTGATTCAATATGTTTTTGACAGCTAACAGCTGTTTTTAACTACAAAACATTGTTTCAGGGACCTAATTAGTTTGAAGTATTTTGCAATTAGAAACATAAATCCTGGGATGGCTTGTAGGGTCTTGATAAACAGCACCATTGAGCCAACAGGCTTTCTCTGTTTACCACGCTATGGCCAAGCGATCTCTCTGCTCCAGTGTGGCTTGCAAACAAGCTAACAGGTGGACCACGGATTGGGTGACAATAGAGGAGCAATTCTTGAGAAACCCCACCAGGGAGCCTACCAGGATCACAAGGCTATTCCAGCCAACCCAGAAATAGAAGCATTAATTCGCCGACTGTGACAAACAGAAATGTTCAAGCTGTGAGAATGTGTGATTGGAAATCCCCTTCGAGGTGCCATAGCTTGCAGACTTTGTGCTGTAATCATACCGAGTTTGATTTGTCTGCAGGTTTTCTTTTGGTTCAAATTAAAACAATTTGCCTTTTTCAGTCATAGTTTTGAAGTATAAGGCAGTCACTGCATAACATAAATGACTTAGGCCACTCAAAAACACACCTCAGTGTTTAAAATTGAAAAAAAAAAGGGCCAATGTAAACAGGCAAATGGAATGAGCTCGAAAGACAGCACCGCTAGAAGATACACGTGGTGTGATTACTTATTGAAAACTATAACACGGTGCTGTGCGTCGCCCCTCCCGTCGCTCACACAGATTCTAGCACGGATCAAACAAGTCAGGCTGTTCTTGCAGCTCCAGCTGACGGTTGAACTGCTCGATCTCTCTGTTGGACTCAGAAATGTAGTCTTTAATGAACTCTTCCATGTCTGGAGAATCAGGAATGTAAGGATAAAAGGAATAAGCAGAGCAGGACATATATCTGTGAAGTGAATTATGATTTGTTTTCAATGAAAAATAAAAAATCTGTCTCTACCTTAACTGACTCACATTTACCAGGCTGTAATAACACTAGGTCAGGCTGATGCTGGGCATTTTGTAAATGAGTGTCTGCTTTTGGGTTTAGGTTAATTTCACCTTAATGAGCTTTTATTAAGCCTGATTGACATAATAGGATGATCAGGTAGTAGTGTGAAGGCAAGTATTCAAAAGGATACTGGGATGGAAGCTTCTTTTTTCTCCGAAGATGTCAACGTATTGATAGCCGTTGTAGAAATAACCTGGCGGCAGTGGATCCAAGTGTCGGGCCATCTGACGAGAAACATGTAAAATCATATTCCATCGCCGTTTTCACACCAGAAATAAAGCAAAGTATAAAACAAAAACATAAGACCACAGGTCAGATGCACTGTCATACTGGTACCAAGTGTTTTCATGGTTCTTATCTTTTAAAGCATTTCATATGACACCAAAGATCGTAGAGGATGTGTGAGATACAATGGCTTGCAAAAGTATTCCTACCCCTCCCTTTTTATTAAATTCTCGTCATATTTCAACCACAAACCTCAATGCATTTTATTGCGATTTTTTGCAGAAAGACAAAGACAAAAAAACTATAGATTGTTTACATTTTTTAAAAATAAAGATGAAGCATGTATTAGTGTTCAGCCCCCATTAATGTTGCCTCCATAAGACACCTGATGAACAAATAGCGTCCATACATGTGTAATTTAATCTCAGTATAAACCCAGCTGTTCTGTTTCTGGCCCCAGAGGGTTGTTCGACAACATCAGTGAACAAATAGCATCATGAAGACAGAGACATAACCTACAGGTGAGAGATAAAGATGTGGAGAAGTCTAAAGCTGGTTAGGCAATAAAAACATATCCCAATCTTTGAACTTATAGCAGAGCACTGTTCAATCTATCATCTGGAAACATAAAGAGTAGGGGGTAACTGTAAACCTACAACTACATGGTTGGCCAACAAACAGACGGCCTGGGTGAGGAAACCAATAATCAACGAAGAGGCCCATCAACTACTGTCCATGTTCTGGAAAGGCTGCAGTGATCTACTGTTCAGGTGGTGTCAACTACTGACAGGACAACTGTTTCGCCCCGTTTCCAAGGGCTCTACTTTGGTCGGCTCCACTCCACTAAGCCTGTTTTATGACCATTTTCATTACTGGGTTTTCCTGCCTGGTACTGGCTTTCTGGTACCTGCTCGTCTGCAGGTGCCACCGGGGCTGAGCAGGACCAAAATGTGACATGAACAGACTGTTGTTCAGTGATTGACTATCGGCGTGGCATGAAAAAGTGTTCGCCGAGGTGGCAGAGAGAATGACAAGTCAATGATTTACAGCACACTGCAGTACTGGGAAAAGCTCAGAAAACTCAAGAGTCACTACAAACTCATTTTTGGTAGGCTCACACCGAACCATAAGACAGTAAAGGTTCATAGTGGCACAGCATGTGATGCTGGTGGCTGGAGGTGGGGCTTCAAGCCATTACTGTAGCGGTCAGCGAGTCAATGGAAACACAACCGCTCAGAGTAGAGCGAGATCGAGCGCAGTGGAGCTTTGCTGGAACCGTAAATGGAAAATAGGCATTAGTCATGTGCTTTGCTCATCTGGTCTTTATTGAAGAGTGACAAGACAAAAGCCACAAGAAGCTCTGTTTGCAGTTTGCCACAAATCCATGTAGGGAGAGAAGCTAAGTTGTGGAAGAAGGTTCCTCTGGCCAGATGAGACCAAAATTTAACACTATGGCCAAAATGTAAAACACCGTGTGTGCGGCAGAAACCTCCCATTGATGTCATCCTGAAAACATCACCATGTTTCACCACAGTGCCTTCTGCAGAGAAGAAGGGGCAAAACAATCTGAGGGTTCATGTATGAACAAAAACCTGGTGTACGCTTATTCCACGCAAATGTTCGAATCCGTCAACAACGAAATCCCTTAGCCACAGAACAACAATGCTTTAAATTATTATTATTAGTTGTATCGGATAATATTTAAATGTGAAGAGAGTGTGCATTTATAGACCAATAGGATTTGCAGGCCCACGATGAAGACCGGCTCATCAGCTGGCCTAGGGGTTCGGAGCTGTGACCCGTCTAACAGCGCAGAACAGCGAGAAGCTGTGTGCTGCCCGTACCTATTCAGCTGCTGACCCCAGCAGCATTTTGGAGGGACCTAGCAGACTGTTGGGGCCACGCCAGTCGAGCCCAAGCTGAGCCATGTCAGATTAGTGGAAAGAGATCGACAACACATATACTGGTATAAAGAACCACCATGGAAGGAAGATCTCTATGTGAACAGAACCAATCTGTCTTCAACTTATTTTCAGCCAACATTGTGTTCAGGTGGCATGATTCTTTTATTCTAATGACCAGCATGATATGGAACTGATTACAAGCTGGCACAATGTGGGATCGGTGGCGTTTTGGTAAGTACATTTATTTAACTGTCACAACATGAATTCCCATGATGCTCATTGAGCCTGTGCGCCTGTGGGAGCGCACAGACTCAGTGCGCCTCAGGGCGTGCTGTGAAGACATCATCGTCTCCGTACTGTATAATTTCTTGTAAATGGTAAAACTGAGTCGCTGAATGAAGTCCCTGGTCTCTAGATTTGTAAAAGTGGTAGAGTAACATCCTACATGCTGGTGGCAAAATCCTACTGTGGAGATCCTTTTTCAGCAGGAACAAGAGAAGCTGGTCAGAGATGATTGGAAGATAGATGGAGCTAACTACAGCACAATCCTGGAGGAAAACCTAATAGAGCTTTGCAGAAAACGTGAGACGGAGGGTTACCTTCTGGCAGGTCAACAACCATAAACATCCCAGAGCTACACGGCAGTGGCGCAGCTCAAAGAATACTCATGTGTTAGACTGGCACAACCAAATTCAACACCTAAATCTAGCTGAGAATATGTGGCGAAACATAAAAATTGCTGTTCACAGTGTCCATCCAATCTGACTGAACTTGAGATGTTTTCTAAAAAGAACGGGCCACATTCTCAGTCTCTCGGTGTACAAAGGCAGAGAGAAATAGACTGTAGCTTGTAGTAAAAAATGGTTGTACAACATATTGACTCGGGGGGAATATTACAGTTTTATTTGTGAGATATTTTGAAAACTCTATCATTTTAATTTCACTTCACGATAAAGGACTGCTTTGTGTTTGTCTATTGCACAATATGCCAACAAAATCAATGAAGTTTGTGGTTGCAATGTAACAAAATATAAGTTAAAGGACTTATTTTGCTGCATTAAACTGATTTAATATAAAGGAATAAATAATATCAATAAATAGCACTATATAACTGAGTGATAGCTGACTGATGTATTGTGAAACAGCAAAGCTTTACTGTGCTGTGTCTGCTCCACCTGCTCTAGAGGGTGGACAAACATGTCACACAAGGAGCTACAAAAGAACCAGTAAGCATCAGTGAAGAACCTGTCTGTGGCGCAAAGGTCAGCATATTAATGCCCTTTGGAATGAAATTAAATATTGTTTAGCATTTTCACCATCCATATGATATGATTCAGATTCAAGAAGAGCACATACAATAAGCATTCAGTTGTCAGAGAATTGTAACACCCAGGACTTTCAAACTGTAATCCCCATACTAACCAAACAAACAACTGTGTCTTACTCTCCCATTAGAAAGCTTTAAACAGTACAGTGACCAGTAATTTTCTGACGCAAACATCACATGTGGGCTTTTGTTTTCCACTGGTCTCTCCCTATTTTCATGAAAGTAATAATGTGATTGTTCTCAAACAGGAATGTAAAAAACATTCTGGTGATTATCTGGGGGCAGGAAGGTGGGTGCAGTGTTTTGATTCAAGTGGTCAAGGTCAAAAGGCTGGGAACCACAAATTATACAATACACTCACATGTATGCTCTTGATTTCTTGTGCTGACAGGGTATTTGTAGTCTTCTTTGTTTTCTTGGCGTGCCGCTTTAAACATCAAAGAAAAACGCAGCTTTTATTGCCTTAATCAACCTCAGACTGTATTTTAACAGCCCACGCTACTGTGAAGAATAATACCAACCTGTTTGGTACACAGTCTCAGCCAGACCTTTAGTTCATCCTGAATGAGACCAACACCATCAAAGATCAGGAAGCAGGGTGTGCTGGTCTCTTTGGGGGCTGCAGTCAGAGAGTCAGTACTCTGGCCTGGGACAATGCTCAGGGTCCCACTAACTGCATTATAGAACACATCCATCGCTCGATCCGAGTCTGGAGGTTTTGGAGATCACAGAGTTTATATTCAAGTCTCACATTAAGTTCACACCTTGTGTAACACCTGCTGCAGCAGCTTTTAGCAGTACCAGCATGATGTCGCTGGATCGTTAATGCTTTAGCATTCATAGAGTATTTTATTGCGAAGTTGACGTTAGAATATCGTGAAAAAGTTCCACATTTTTTGCCACTTATTTCAGAAAGTGAAACTTATCTTTTTTAGATTCCTTCCACATTGTTTGAAATATTGCAAGCATTTATTCCTTATAAGTTTGATGATTATTGCTGACAGATAATAAAACCCATAATTCAGTGTCTCAGAAAACTAGAATTTGTGAAAAATTTAAATATCAGAAACTAAATATTGCAATTAACTCAGAACACCTGCAAAGGTTTCCTGAGCCTTTAAATTGTCTCAGTTTGGGTCAGTAGCTTCTCTCACTGCTGACTGGACAGATGTCCAGAAGACAGTAATTGATAGCCTCCACAAGAAAGAGGGGCCACAAAAGGTCATTGCTAAAGAAGCAACTTGTTCACCTAGTGCTGTATGTAAGCATATTCATAGAAAGCTGAGTGGAAGGAAAAAGTGTGGCAATCCTACAGGCGTCTTATCTGGGCTAAGCAGAAAAAGAATTACACTGTTACACCGTAGAACAGTCCATGCTTCCTTCTGCTGGGAAGCTTAATGGAGATGCTGATTTCATTTTCCACCTGGACTTGGCACCTGCCCACACTGCCAAAGGCACCAAAAGCTGGTTCAATGTTCATGGTGTTACTGTGGCTGACTTACCAGCAAACTGGCCTGACCTGAACCCTTCATAGAGAATCTATGAGAATCTTGTCATGAGGGAGATGAGAGACACCAGAGCCAACAATACAGATGACCTGAAGGTCGCTATCAAAGCAATCTGGGCTTCCATTCCACCTCAGCGGAACCCCAGGCGGATCTCGTCCATGCCACGCCGCAGTGATGCAGTAATTCAAGTAAAAGTAGCCCCAACTAAGAATTGAGTGGATAAAAATGAACATGCTTTTCAGAACCCTGACATTTCTGTTATAAATCATTTTTTTATAGATCCTATTTAATATTTTACTTTTGTGATAAACTGAATCTTGGGTTTTGATTTCCTGTAAACCAAAACTACAAGAAATAAAAGCTTGAAATATTTCACTCTGTGTTTCCCTTTCTGAAATGAGTGGCAAAAAATACAGAACGTTTTCACGATAATTACATTTCTTAAGATGTACCAGTATATAACACATACATGCTCCAAATATACACACCCACCCCTACTAATATGTGGATAAATCTCCCTTAGCAACCCCAAAAGAATAGAAACCACACTGTTCTTGTTTACATCAGCAAAGTCCTGGTATAATTCAGACAGGATAAGTAACCAGATTTTGAGCAGTCTACACATTTAACAGAGTTTAGGTTTGCGCCATTCAGAAGCTTTATGTTAGTCTGCTTTATTTATTTCATGACCAGTGTTGATGTTGGGGTCACCGTCTGTTGGAACCCCACATGGTGTCCAAGTTTCAAAACTGTAGCTGTTGATGTGGACATTCAGGAATTTCGTCAATATTCTTCTCATTCAGGCAATGTACCAGCACCAGAAAGACAGCCAACAAGCCTCTAAACATGATGCTGCCACCACCATGCATGACAGCTGATACCTGGTGTTAGGGTGGAAAGCCTCACCTTGACTCCTCCAAACTATTTTTCTTGTCACAAAGACTAAAAAGCTCAACCTCTGTCTCCTCTGCCCACAAAACCTTTCTCCAGAACACATTTGGATACTCCATGTGAGCAGCTGCAAATTTCAATCAAACATGAAGGTGCTGATTTCTTGGTAAGCACCGACTCACAGTCCATATTAATATTAAACCCGCTACACTGTGGACGGTGTCACTAGCGTTCCACCAATCTCAGATAACAGTTTAGGTAATATGGTAAAAACTAGGACACAGCTGGGTGTTCCAACAGGACGATAAGCCCTAGATGGTTTTAGAATAGAGAAAGCAGGCTAATTGTAAGTTCTGGACTGGTCCAGACTTTAGTGCTATTAAAAATGTATGGAATATACTTAAAGTCGGGTCTGGTCAAGGAGTCCAATCAATTTAGATTAACTCTGCAATTTCTGACAAAAAGAGTCGTCAAACATCTGGCCAGAAAAATGCCAGGACCTTGACAGAAACAAAACTATGTGGGTTCAATGCAGCTTGCCCTGGGAGATTTGTGCAAATATTAGTTGGGCTCTATGTGTATTTTTGAGCCTATATGTAAAATTTCAAGCTTTGGTGGATTTGAGAAAAACTGCCAAAAACTCAAACCTGTGCACCTGATTCCATTTTTTATGTCAATGAAAGTTATCATCATTCTGTCATGAAGAACTAAACTCATATGACCTTCATGGTGATGATGGGCGGACGTAGGCTTTTGTTGGCATTTTATGTATTGAATAAACAGTAAATATAAAACAAAACAAATTAAAGCAAAAAAGCCAAAGAAATGTCAATAATGTTTAACCCTCGTAGAAAAGCAAAGATGCAAGTAAATGGACAATCAACCCTCCACAAGCTGCTGTGAACCTCCCTGCAGTCATCTGCTCTCTTTTCATGCATCAACTCAGCACAAGTCTTCAACCACAAGAGTGTGAGAAATACATGGAGGGAATCAAACCAACAAACTAGCAGATGAATTCTACACACCAGAGAACAACTGAGGAGTATTCCTACCATCAGGAGTTTCTTGCCTGCCTAGGATGCAACCTTTTCTAGCAATAGCTACCAAAAGTGAGACAGGCAAATTATCTTAAGGAAAGAAGTCATTTTTAAAGTAAAGTCTTTCTTAAACAGGTCTTTAAACTCCAGAATCTGATCTGGACCGATTCTCACTTAGAAAAAAATGCAATGCATTTCATATCGCATTTAAAAAAGTGTTAATAAAATATGTAACTCCTACCTGAAAATCTGACTTTCCCCCAAATGTTATAAACATTTCCTCTGAACGGACTTGGCTTTAATGATGACCTGATTTCTGCAGAACAAAGACACCAATTAGTTTAGACAAACAGTTCATAAAAATGATCCCTAAAAGTATAACTGAGCAATTTACTAAAACACAAAAACTGGCAAGCATTCTGTTGCTATAAAACTAATTTTACAACAAAGGCTCAGATTACATTGATATCTCAGGTGCTCCCATAAATAGTAGAAAAGGCAGCTTATGTAATAACAAAGCCCTGCCAGCTCATATCTGGAACTTCTGTCACATTTTAAAAAGGAGGGGGTAGGGAGCTTTTTTTCCACCTCACCTTTACAGCGGCTGACAAACAGAGGCCTCTCTAGGGGCCGGCTGAAAGCTATACGCTGCTGGGTGACGATCACAGTCCCTGAACCAGAGGAAAAGCGTCCTCTGCACCTGGAACACACAACGTGTGCACATTACACAAATGGTGAGAAAGTTATGGCTAGAGCAGGTCATGTGTTTGGGTTACATTTTATCTTTAGATGGAAAGCTGTTTACTGCAGCAGTTGCTCTGAAGAAAAATGGTGTTAATGATTTGTGGGTAAAACTGTATCAGTTGACAGCAAATCTGTCCTTACTTTCTCATTATTAGCCACAAAAGTTTCCTGTTTTCCTTTATGAGGTTAGAACGGTCTGACTCATCCCTAACATGCACAAACACGAACAGAGCGCTGAAATTATTGCCTGCAGATAAGCACATTAAAGAGCTCTGGCCAGATAGTGTGTGTATGATCTGACGGGAGGATTTAGCAGGGGTTCATATTAGGCTGACCACTGAGGCATGAAGGCTGACTGGCCCATGTCCAAAGAAAAAGAGACCCCCTGTGTGTACATGGCAACTGCACAGCCAACTGCTTGTTACTATGCAGTCAGAAGGCTGCTGGTGAGAGAACACAAGATGCCCTGAGGGCCTTTACAGCAATCAGCATCCGAAACCCCCACCACGACAGATGAGTGGCAATTAAACTAAAAGGAAGCAGGTCTGAGGAGTCAGTCTGTGGCTGAGCAGCTAGCTAACATACTGAGCGTGGTGACAAGGAAACACACACGTCTTACCATCCAGGGTAGAGGATGTAACGTGCTCTCAGCATCTGTGCCTCACTGAAGCTGCTCTCAGACAATATCAAACCCACATCTTCATTCCTGATAAAGGAAGAAACAACAAGGATCAGTTGCTTAACACTTCTTCAACACAATAACTGCACAAATCATTGCAACACTGAAAAAACACCATACCCTACAGAGCCTTGGAGAGGCATTCATACCCGGTTGAACCTTTTAAAGGTTTGTCACGTTGCAACCACAAACAAACGTCAAGTATTTTACTAGGATTTTTTTCTGATTCTCAGAATTTTCTGCAAATAAAAATCTAAAAATAGTGTGGCAACCACCTTTTTCTGAAATTACAGCTTCATCTTCTGGAGTATGTCTGTACCAGCTGTACACATTTGGAAAGCATTCTTCTTTGCAAAATAATTCAAGCTCAGTCAGTTTGGATTAATGGTGACTGTGAAGAATATTAGTTATTAAGTCATGCCACAGATTCTTAGTTAGATATAATTATAACACATGAATATGCTTTGCTTCTAAACCATTCCATTGTAGCTCTTGCTGCATGTTTATGGTCACTCTGCTGCTAGAAGGTTAACCGCTGTGACAGTCAATCTTTTAAAGCCTTTCTTCCAGGACTACTCTGTACTCATCTGCATAGCTTCCCTATCCCTGCTGAAGGAAGGCATCCCAACAGCATGATGCTCCCACCACCAAGTCTTTTCTGATATGTCTCTACTGGTTTTGCAAATTTAGAGGCCAGATTTTTTACTTTGTAAAATGCATCCCCACAGCATGATGCTCCCACCACCATGTTGTTTCATAAAGGTCTGTGTTTAGTGTGATGTGCAAATGTTTTTTACCTCACAGAGGTACCTCCGTCCGAGCTGTGGATTTCCGATGCTCTTCCATAGTGACCATAAGCCTCTTGGCTGCTTCTCTGATCAATGCTCTCCTTGATCGCTGTGTCAATTTAAGTGGAGGTCATGTCTATGCAGTTTTGCTATTCTGCCATATTCTTTTCATTATGGGCGATAGATTAAACAGTCTTTAATGTTGTTTTACAAACTAACGCTGCTTTAAACTCCACCGATTCTAGACCGGTCTGATGTGTCCTACGGTCTACATGATGGTGTTTGTTTACTATTGTATGCTAACGTCCTTCTGAGGCCTCCAATGAACAGGGGTATTGATAGAGAGATTAAATTGCACATGAGTGGAACCTATTTACAAAGTTTGCGACTTCCAGAGGCAACAGGCCGTAGTGAATTTGATTTAGTGGTATCAGAGTAAAGGGGTCACTTGTGTATCGGTCTTTCGCATAAAATCCCAATAAAACAAATTCGAGTTTGTGGTTGTAACGCAACAAAATGGGAAAAACTTGATGGAGTATAAATGCTTTTCCCGGGCACTGAATACTGGATGATGTTCATTAGATACTGTATTTTGGTGCCCAATAAGCAGTACTGTGACCCAGTGGATTCAAAAATAGACGTACAAAGCTGAATAGAACGCAGTCAGTGAATATTTGAAGCAAAGATAAAAGAAGTGAAATGACTGTTTGCAGCATTGATCATGATTCTGTGGGCGCCTACCTGGTGACAGCTCCTCTTTCTGCCAGTATGAAGGCAGCAGTGGGGTTAGCAGAGCGTACCAGCTGCTGAACATGCTGCATGAGAGGGTGCTTCTCCTCCGCTGTCAGCCCGGTGAACACCACTGTACTCACAATACCTTGCATACAACACAGCACAGTGAAAATGTGAACTCACGAAGGATACGGATCTGTCTCCTGAAAATATAAAACTGTGCCTGTCTTGCCGCAGCTGAAATACCTTATTTTACACTGGGTTTGATTTACTGCTACTTTTGATGCTTTGTTCTTTTAACAATAAAATCTTAAGTGACATTTTTATTCCTTTTGGTGACTGGGAAAAAATAAAACATCATAACAAATTTGAAAAAAGCTGCGCTCAACCATAATCCTTTTTTGTTGAACACAGCGGGACTAACCTTGACTGCACTGTTCCAACAGCTTGGGAAAAGCAAACCTGAAGTGAAAGACAACAGACAGAAGAACTCAAGTTAAATTCATGACACTTGAGAATAAGGCAGAACGGACTGCCAGACATACTAACACATCTCTATGAGTGGCGCTTGGGGAACTCAGTAGTGCAGCAGCAAAGTAATTCCATGTTTCTGCCCTTGGTTAATGACTGGATTATTATATTTTTTAATGGAATGACATCAATATTTTGATGGAAAACTAACTAATGTAAAAACTTTCTTTAATCATAATCACATATTTGATTATAATAATTTAGCCTTGGCTTTAAGATCGAGCCGAGTCACACAGACATTTCCGGTAGGCTATTCTGAGCCGAGTTTCCCGGCTCCCACTACAAGGAGCTCTTAGACACCCCGCAGGCTGAGGGACCAGTAATTAGAAAGGTTTTTATCTTTCCTGTCTAGATGTAATGAACTGTTTCTATCCATCAAAAAGAAGAGATCATGTCTGAATGATGAGCTTCATTAAGAAGAGTGTGTTGGTTACAAATGTGGATCTGGGGGATTAAAGACCTATGCTGAAGGGGTGACAGGGAGGTCAGGTGTAAGCTGAGCTAACCTCGCCCAACCAGTGCCACAGTCGTGGTTCACAGCCTTCTATGCAATTTATAGCAACAGAAGGCATGATGAGGTTTGTTAAAAGATATCTGACTAAAATAAAATCCTTTTTTCATGTTTTTTACTACCGAACCAATTGTGGGTTGAAAGTTTCTGAAACAGTATCATTACTTTATTTTAATTTAATGCTTCTGCTTCTGGTTCTCCTTCCCCCCTTCTTTTCTGTCTGTTATCTTTGCCTCTTTTTTAGATGTTGTGGTGGGAAAGCCAACCAAACCCACCATACCCTCCAGGTCGGGACACAAAAAAGAAAGAAAAGAATACAAATATTCACACAATTACAGCAGCATAGCATCTTTTAAAACTGCACCAATCTTCATGTTAAGTATAATGGCCTGCTCATCTTGGCCCTGCAGTCAATAGCACCATAATAATTAGAGTGCAATGTTGAATATATATTGTGTATAGCAGCTCCATCAAACTACTACAGTCACCGTAAGCTGCATCTAAAGCCAGCAACAAAAGCAGAGTGAGATTAAATGCAGAGTTGATCCTCTCTGATAAAACAGATTCAGCCTTTAGCTTTAATAGCTGAAAGTGTCATGTAACCCTGTTCTGTGATCTCACAAATTTATCAGCATACAGTCCAATCTTTAATCTTCTTGTCTAACCACATTTTACTCGAAAGAACAAATACTAATTCGTTTTAGCTCAACTGCTATGACTTTGCAGAAAATAGCCAAAATACAGTGTTCAGCAAAAGTATTCATACCCTTGAAATGGTTCATATTTTGACATTACAGCCACAATCATTAATGGATTTATTGAGATTTAATGTCATAGGCCAATACTAAGTAAAAATTAAGTAAACTAAGTAAAATGATAAATGCTTTTCAACATTTTTTACAAATAAAAATCTGAAGTGTGCCGTGCATTTGTATTCAGCACCCTTTACTCCATTTCCCTTTAAATACAATCTAGTAAAACCAATGCCTAAAAAGTGACCACAACTACGGTAACAATTAGAAAGGCATGTTAACAGTTTGCCACAAGCAACATGTAGAATAAATGTTCTGGTCAGCAAACTTTCTGGCCAACAGGCGATGAGGAAAATGCTGTTAGATGGTGTTGATGGGAAGCTGGATGGGACTAAATACAGGAGAGTCCTGGAAGAAAATCTGTTAGAAGCTGTGAGATTCTGGAGACTGGACTGGAGGTTTACTTTAAAGCAGAACCACAACCCTAAACATTCAATCAGAGCTGCAATGGAATGGTTTAGATCAAACTATATTCATGTGTTGGAAACCAGACCTAAATCCATTTGAAAATTGCTTTTTACAGTGGCTGTTCTCCATTCAATCGGACTCAGCTTTAGATGCAAAGCTAGTAGAGACAAAACCAAAAAGAGCAGTAATTACAGTGAAAGTACAGTATTAACTCTGAGGGGCTGGACACAAATGCAGACCACCTTCCATATTTTTTTTTATAATGAAAAATAAAGATGATTAATCATTTCCCTTTCACTTGAAAATTATTACAAATGAAAAACATTTAAAGTTCACCACCAGGTGAAAAGCAAGCGATTTGCTTCAAGACCCATGGTGGTGAGTAGTAGCAGAACCTAGTCCCTGAAACCTTACCGATGTTCCATACAAGATGCGAGTGGGTTCACACAGGCAGTGACAGCACCAACAGTGAAACAACCTTGGACAACTGGATCTGGATGGAGAAGCACCGCCTGGATAACATCTAGAACATCTGTGTATCTAAAGAAGGGGAAATTAAGTCAGTTATTTCAAATGCTCCTTAAGACTATCAAAAATAAAATACTCACAAAAGGAACTAATTATGTAACAGTCATTAAAATAAAAATTGATACAAGTAGTTGTCTCCTATGTTTTGCTAGGTCACTGTTTACTTCCGATCAGATGTTTTTATTCACCCGGGTGTCAGCAGCAACAGGCGAGGCGTGCCTCGTTCTCTGTGGCTCTCTAGGAAGCCCAACAAATACTGCTGGAGGTGTGATGCTGAGAAGCTGTCAGGTTCATACACCACCCACCTATGTGTGTAATGAATATAGGCATTTGTATTCTGTTTGTTTTTTTATGTAAGTCTTGTCTCTATTGTGGTCATTTCTTTATGGAGAACTCTCTTACCTTCCATCTTCCTTGTTTTGATCCACTAAAAAGTTACAAAGGATGCTCTTATGGCTCCCTGGCAATCCACTGATTATGTTAATGACAACCTTTAAAGATATAAAAATATTTTAATTGGTTTAGAGTTATAATTCTTAGAAACAGAAAGTCAGAGTGGAAACCAAGAAAATGTTTTTTATTGTGAGCATATATATTTTTTTTTAAAAGATGAAAATTCGCCTGACAGCATTCAACATTCTCACCTTGTCTCCCTTCTGACGGGCCTGGTTCCTAAGCTCTGCAGAGGGGAACAGCGCCTCCAGGTGGTCATACAGAATGGGCTCATGACTGATGCTGCTCAAAGCAAAGTGTTGAAGAAACCTGGTAGAGGTCAAAACACAGTCCGCATCAGCAACAGCTCGCAGGCAAAGCAATAGACCCGTCACCATACATTTTTAACATAGACATATTGGTTTTGATCTAATTTGCTCAAGCAAGTTCTGGACCAGATTAAGATCTGGTCTAGATTTGGACACAGGCACACTGATAAAGCTTTTTCATTACTGCAAACCGAGATCATTTAAAGCTCAATTATGCAAAGTGGAGTGATAAACTTATCAAAAAATGGTGATCCCAGGTGGAAATTTAGGAGGTGTATGAAAAGTAGTGGATAATTGTGAAGGGGGAGGGAAAATGATACCTGGTTTAAAGATGTTTAGAAATAAAAATCTGAAATATAGAACCCATAATTTATTAATAAACAGAGGCGACCAGTTATTAATTTAATAACAGAATAAACTGGACTGTATACTACATACAGGGCAATCCTGAAAAAAAACCTGGAAGAAAGGCTTGAAAAAAGCCATGAGACTGGGGGGAAGTTCATGTTCCAGCAGGGCAACAAACAGGAGCGACAATGGCATTTTAGAACAAATATTCATGAGTTAGAATTAAATCTAACTGATAATTTGTGTCAATACTTTTCTTCAGAGACACTAATTTTGAGCAATTTTGCAAAGAATAGGCAAATATTTCAGTCTCTAGATGCGCAAAGCTGGCATAGGCTAGCCCTGAAGACCTGCACCTGTAATTACAGCAAAGGGTCATTCAAGGGTCATTCAAGCTTTACACATTTTACAATAAGTGAATACAAATGCCCAGCCACACTTTGACTTGGAAAAAATTGAAAATCATGAATACTTTCCCTTCCTCTTCACAAATCTTCACTTCTTCAGGCCAGTCACATAAAACTTCAATAAATTACACTGCACTTTGTGATTAATGTGACAAAATGAAAGAAAAAAATCTAATTTACCTTGCAAGGCCCTGGAAAACCCAGAAATAAGCCAATATGTGCTACAAAATTCTTTAATGTTGTCTCTTAGATTTAATCATGCTAGTTATGTTCTCCTTTATAATTTAGCTACATATTGTTGTACATGGTCTTAAGAAGACACCAGAATGCACACTAAGCAAATAAAATCAGTTTTAATGGCATTTAGATAAAACTTATACATGATACTAGCATCAGGTTTATGATGTTACTTGCAGTTTGGTAATTTGTGAGCACTAACATTTCCAGCTCTGGCAGTTTGGAGTTTGAAGTCTTAAGGTTGCCTTTGCGCTTAGCAACAGGCGGCTCTTGACTGTCATGTAGCTTCTGAACTCTGGTGTGCCTGAAAAAAAAGAACCTTTAAACACTACATAGCAATATTTAGATCTAATTCTAGAATTGTAAAGATATTTTTAAACAATCATATTTTATGTCAGATAAAACTGGGAAACAAAACCTTCATACATGTTTCTTTGGTTTAAGGACAGATGTTCTTGGTCTAAAAGTTGCAAACTGAGTCCAGCTTCAGGATTTTTCCAGGCTGGCAAAACCTACAACAAGAGAGGAGAAGGTTTATAGAAATTATCTGTATCTGAATCTGGAATAAGCGTACAAGGACAACCTCCAAAACATGTTCCTGTAACTGGACTAAGGTAAACTTACCACTTTAGCAGAATCACAGTATAATGTAAAAAGCATAAGGTGATAATCATAATAGTATGATAATGGCAACGAGATTATTCATAATGAGTTTTGTTTTCTTCTATTATTGTTGAGCAGTATTATGAACTTGATCTGACTGCGAAGAACACAGTTTAGTTTTTATACTTGGTTAATGTGTGTTGCTGCAGCCTTGTGGTTTGTAATTATAAAAAAAACTCGCACTTGCTGTTCCTTTCAATAGAAAAACAGAAGCAGAATTAAATAGGATATATTAGGGCAAACCTAATCACTGATTCAGTGATGAAAGCATATTCAACTAAGTGATTCGTTTTGACTGTTGTTGGAATATATAATGTACATAACTGCAGAAAGACTTCAGAATTAGTGAATGCTTAAAAAGTCTTACATAATAGATTTTAAGTCATATTTCTGTCTTTAATCCCGCTGGTCTGCTTTAGAGGTTGTACATCTGTAATTGTACATTAATAATTAACCATATTCAACGACCCCTGTCCCACAAACAGCATTAGAGGTCTCTGGCTTGACTTCTCACCTTGGCAAAGAAGGCCTTGTAGCTCTTAGATCTAGGCTGAAGAGCAAAGACCAGACACTGATCAGAGCTGTGCAGAGGGAACGGAAGGTGAGGGAGCAGGTCCGTCTCGTACTCTACAAACAGCGTACCCACACTGCAGGTGTCCTGGTAAAATGAGGAGGATGCAAGTGAGTATCAGGGAATCCATAAAATACAGGTCTGTGATAAAAGTATTTCCCCCCTTAAAGAGTTCCTCTGTTTTTTTTTTTTGTCACACCAAAATCTTTGAGATCATCAAACAAATATTAGTTTCAGACAAAGATAACCTGAATAAATATAAAATGCTGTTTTCATTTGAAGATTACATTTATTAAGGGAAAAATGCATCTATACTAACCGGGCTCGATGTGAAAAATTTGCTTCTGCACCTGTTGACCAGTTCTTCCACCCTTGGCAGCAACAACTGCTATCAAACCTTTGCCATAGCTTGCAGTGAGTCTGTCACCTCTCCATCCATTAATCATACATGCTTAACCCTTGCAGGGTCATAAGGGGCTGATGTCTACCTCCAGTGGTCACTGAGCGAGAGGTGGGCTACACCCTGGACAGGTCACCAGTCCACCACAGGGAAACAGACACACAGGACAAACAGCCATGCGTACGCTCATATCTAAGTGCAATTTAGAGAGACCAGTTAACCTAATATAAATGTTTCAAGAAATGGGAGAGGAAGCCGGTGTATCTGAAGTGCCTTCTAGCTGAAAGGCAACAGTCCTAACAACTGCACCCTTTGACATCTCAGTGGAGAAATCTCGGCCTGGTTTTCTTTGCAGGATTGGTATAATTCACATTACAGCGTCTTAACTGGATTTAAGTTCGGACTTGGACAAGGCAACTCCAAAACCTTCACTGCGTAATGTTTCCAAAAAGTTCCACTCGTGTCTCATCAGTCCACAGAATAATTTCCCAAAAGTCTTGGGAGATCCTCAAGGTTTTTCCGATTCAGCAGTGGTTTTGGTCTTGGAACTCCCCAATGGATGCTATTTTTGCACAGTCTCTTTTTTATTGTTGAACACTGACCTCAGTTGAGGCAGCTGAGGCCAGCATTGGTTTTGAGATTGTTGGGGGCTTTTTTGTGACCTTCTGGATGAGATCGACAATCCGCATTTGGAGTGACTTTGGTAGTTCGGTCACTCCTGGGAAGGTTCACCATCGTTCCATGTTTTCTCCATTTAGGGAGAATGGATTACAAAGCTTTTGACACCACTACGTCTATGTAATTCTTTCCAGGTTCATAGATGTCAGTATATTTTTTCATCTGCTCTTTAACTGGTTTAGATTTGGTCATGATGTTTTACTTTTGGGACCTTTTAGCCTATTTCATTTCAGAAAGGTTATATTGAAGTGATTTTTTGATTCTACAGATCTAGCAGAAAATGGGCCTGGGTGTGGCTAAGGAAATTGCACATGAAAAAACTTGATTAATAATAATTAATCATGGTTTAACACTGGGAATAATATACTTTTTCAGATCTGGTCAGGTTGGTTTGGAAAGCAGTTTTTCCTTTAATAACCAAAATTAGCGTTCGGAAATCGCTTTTTGTGTTAACTCAGGTTATCCTTATAAAATTATAAATTTATTTAATGATCTAGCACCTTTAAATGTGACAAACCAGGAAAAACAAGAAATCTAGAAGTGTGCAATTACTTTTTTATAGCACTGTTTGTGTACTTCTAGTATGGAAATCAGTAATAACTTGAGCTTTCAGTCAGTAATAAACAGTATATATATAAACATACAGTGCCTTGTAAAAGTGTTCATACCCCTTGAAATGTTTTACTTTTTACCACATTACATCTGTGTTTTTGGGGGTCCGTCACATAAAATGAAATAAACCGGACTGGAATGTGAAAGCATGCAAAAATGTTCAAGAGGTATGTATACTTTTGGAACTGGCAAAAGTGTAAGTGAATGACAACTGAAAATGAAGCACAGAAGCATACCGGAGCATAAACGCTGATTTTGCGGATGTGATCCTTTGAGAGAGTGACACACCCAAATTGAGAATGGACAAAGAGGAGCCCCTCAGAGAAGAAAGTGATTTTACCTGCAGTTACACATTAAAAAACAGGAAATTAGTCCATTTAAAAAACCGGACACGATATAAAAATAGACTGATTTTAAAACATCTGCCACACGCGTGTGAGAGGTTCACCTTCCTCAGGTGAACAGAGGTGGCCACTGGAGAACACATACGCAGCATCTGCCACAGTTAGAGACCCTCCTAGATAACTACTGTCCTCATTCTGGTGGGGAAACAGAAGGTTTACATAGTGAACAAAGGCTGGGAAAAAGGAAAGCATCTTGAGAATGTGGGGCTTCAAGTTACCTTAGCGAGATGCAGGGCTTGTTCAGACTGCTTGACGTCAGATTCCATCTATAAACAACACAAAAAAAAATGGCATTTTAAATACACAAGTAAAAAACAAATTGCTGCCAGTTTTTCTAGATTAAACAAGGATGTATTTTCACCACAACACACACCAGCCAGCAGGCGTAGCGAGGAACATTTGCTGTCAGGATGGTGTAGCAGCTGTCTGAAGACACAGTGCCATCTACAGAAGCATAATCAGCAAAGCAAAAGAAAATAAAAGCAAAAGATGAATGGCAAATACAATGTTTGATGCAGGAAACAAAGCTATTTTTAGACTAGCTTCTGCTTTTCCACTGTGACTTTTTGTCTTTTTCTGCTGTGGTCTGTGGACTCACATTGCTTATTATATAAATCAAATTTCCTTTGTGGATTCAATCAGTAATCTATTCTAATAAGACTCAATTTAATCTAATGTAATCTAATCTAATCAATATTTAACCGCTCTGCTGAATGTTGATGCTGGACTCCAGAAACGATTCTGAGTAGACCACAGTGCCAAAGTCTCCCTTGTTTTCCTGCAGGTCTGGGATGTCACGGACAATCAGGGAAGCCTTTAAGAAAGTAGAGCAAGTGATACACTGGCTATTTCACTGAAATCATACACAGAAAACGGTGATTCTCTAACTTACCGTTTTGACTAGATAACGGCTGTCTTCATCTGCCAGAGGAATTATACTGAAAATTTGTGAAAAAGAGCTTTTTATATTCTGAGTCCTATATTTTTAAAAGGTTATTGTAAAAATGTTGATGTGATTGAACGAAATAGCTACAGGAATGTCAGTGAACAGACTAAATACCTCAACATGACACATAAAAATGTTTTGCTAAAACCTACATTCCTTGGTTATTCACGGCTTGAATGCTGAATTCACATTTGGACCTGTAGAGCATACACATCATTTTAATATGAAGGCTTGAATTGGATCCTAGATTGTATACTGCAGTGAAAGTCACGTAAGTAAATCTCAACCTGAGAGGACTGCGATAGTGGCCTAAATTCATCAGGTCCAAGGCCAGAAGAAACGTGTTCACAGCAACATCTTTAGCCTAAAACATATTTTTTGATGAAAAAACTGTTTTAATTATAGCGCTTGGATGGAAAATCAGGGCAGTTTCTACTCACCTTAGTAAAACTAGGAGTACTAGAGTAGCATTTTATTCCAGACAGGACTCCTTGAACAGCAGCAGAGTAAATCTGTGATGTAACTCTGAAAACAAACCAAGAAAAGAGACAAAATCTAACTTTTTTACATTCTGAAATATTCAACTAAAGACAACAGGAAATGAGAGAAGCAGAATATAAAAACACTTACAAGACTTCTGTTTTCTTTTGCTCTGTCATCTGAATTCCTGTAAGAAAAGTACAGCTTTGTGAAAAAATACTGTATGCTAAAAATAGTTAAAACTACTCTTACAATAGCTGAAGTTATCTGGTTTCCTAAACCTGGATGGAAAGCTTTGTGTCCACATTCTGTCACCTTACACCTCATAAGCTTCAATGGATTTTTTGGGGGATTTCATCTGACAGACCAAGACAAGTGGCATGCCGCATCTAACTTTTCTTCTAGGATTCCCCTGTATTCAGGTCCATTTATTTACCTATCAGCTCTAAAGAAAGCCATACCCACTAGGTTTCACTGTGGGTTGGTTTGCTCAGGGTCATGTCCAGTGTTAGCTTGCCATGTTTTGCATATAGGCTAAAACTTTTATTTTTTGTTCCCCTATTATAGAGAACACCTTTTTCCATGTTTGCTGCATCCCTAACACGGTTTTTGGCTAACTCCAAACAGGACTGGATATGGCTTTCATTTAAAAAGCCTACTGCTATTCTTCTACTAAGGCCAGATTTGTGCAGTGCACAACTAATTGTTGTTCTGTTGACAGATTCTTTCACCTGAGGTGTGGATCTCTGCAGCTCCTCTAGGGTTACCATGGGCTACTTGGCTGCTTCTCCGATTAAAGTTCTCATTGCCAGGCAACTCAATTTAGATGGAAGAGCATATCTTGGTAGGCTTTTTGACGATGGACTGATCAGTGCTCCATGAGATGTCCAAACCTTGAGATATTATTTTATAACCTCATCCTGCTTTAAATGTTTGTTCCTTGGCCTTTATGATGCTGTTTGTTCTCTAATGTTTTTTTAAAAAGATAAATTTACACAAAGGTTGACCCTATTTATCAATTACGAGCCATCTAAAGGGAATTTGCTGCTCTGGATTTTATTTAGTGGTATCAGCGTAAATAGGCTGAATATAAAAGCATGCTACACTCTTTAGAATTCTATTTGTAAAACCCATTAAAAATCATTCATCTTTTTTATTCCCCTCCACAAATTTATGCTACTTAGGGTTGGTCTATCCCATAAACTCCTAGAAACATGTGTTGTACGTGATAAAATGATGAAAAGCTCAAGGGGTGTAAATAATTTTGTAGTACACTGCATATTAACTCCATAAAAACAAATTGTCAGAAAGTAATTTGTTGTGATGATTTAACCCAGAGGTGTCCACACCTGTTCTCACGTGGGTCATAATTGTCAAGTCGAAGGTGCTTGCAGGCCAAATATATATATTTTAAGAAAATAACATTTATTTACTTGCTCAAAGCCAAATTTGTATCATTCTTGCAGTTTGGGCCCACACAAAATCTGTTAAATGGTCCCTGGACGGCCCTTTGGGCACCCCCCGATTTACCTTTATAATAAATGTTCTGCACTCAAGCTGTCTATAAAAACACTCAGGAATCTTTTTTTAAATAGAATACAATCCATAAAACCTTACAAATATGCATTTCATCAATATTAACAAAAAGATTTGGTTATTTCATTCAGTGAACCTCACCAAGATATGGGTTATGAGTAGTCCCAAAGAAATATGTTCGTGAGCAGGCTAATGGTGAGTTGGGAGCCACACACTGTAGAATCTAAAAGAGAGAGAGAGAGTTTGTTTCAAACATAGCAACAGTGACAGAGACAGGTGATTCAAACAGCACATATGTTCTTTAGGACATAGAAGTAGCATCAGCAATTATTCTCTGTGCTATGACAGAAAGAATTTCAGGAGTGTGCAACACAACTTGTCGTTCCGTATTACATCACCAGATGGTGCTGCAGTCTCTTTTTCTCTTTTTTCATGAATAAGATTTGGTCAGATGATGAACTTGTGTGGTTTTAAATGCGGGTGTTTTGGTTTGAGCTGCTAAGCACAAGTGTCCAAGCAACTGATAAGAAACATACAGTATTCACAGTGTTGGCTTCCATACTAAGCAGCCCCTGCGTCTCACCATGTGTTTGGCTTCAGAACCTTGAGGCCCTGTGTGCCGAACCTGATGACTCTCTGAAGGAAAGTTGAACGAAATGTTCTCCAGATCCTCTGAAGAAGAGTGCTTTCCAAACAGCACAAAGGGCTGTCGACTTTTACTAAAATAAATAAATAAAATAAAAATGATCGATCAATAGTACTTTTTCTTATTTATTACATTATATGAGCTCAGATAAAGTGGATATTTAGTATTTCGGAACGTTATAAAGATACCTTTTATATGAGACGTTGTTTGAAATCAGTCCGTGAGAGTAAAAAGTCCGGAAAGCCTGTGAATGAAAATGCATGTTATGCCATACGAGTATGCATAACACAACTATCGGAGCTAAAAAGTTAAAAATCTTGTAATTTATAATAAAGTGCAATATTATGATAGTGTCTGAGCATTATGAAAGTGTAGGTCTTTTCACATGACTCTGATGTTTTTGCAGAGATAGTAATTCCTCTTCCAGGATTAGAATTCAGGGAGAATTGAAGCTAAATGATTTTTGCAGAATGACACTGACTGATGATTAGTGGGTCATCTCTTTACAAATGTAGTGTGATCTTAGAGATGTCACTGCAAAGGACTATTACATAGAGAAAAAAAGAACAGCATTTAAAATATTTTTTCATGTTTCTTGCTGTAAGCGGTCACGAATATTTTATATAGGAGGTGAGGCAATGTCACGCTGCGAAAGTTGCTGTAAAACAAAGATTTTACCATTATTTTGAAAAGAAAACAATATTATTACAGACTTCATCTTTCAAGCAGGTTTTAGAATCTTATATTAGCAAAAAGCCCAGCTAGCATAGCTAAAACAGCAGTCTCCTTGTGCATTCCCCAAGAACCCTTAACTTAACTTAACTTCCAGTCGGCTGCTGCTATTTTCAGCAAGTTCCATAATAAACAGAGTTGAAAGCATAAAATGATACAAAAAAACAACTTTGCTGTTATCTGCTAAGACTTTTGCTCTCTTTAGCCGCATGAATGAAGTGTGGACATGTCCCAACATGTTATAGAAAACACAGTTTGCTTTAAAATAGCTTCTTCTATCTCTGTGAGTCTTCTTCACCCAGTAACCCAAAGGTGCTTATTTATGGTGGTTTTACTAATCAAAAATAAATTGACTTTTCTATCATTTCCAACTGACCTGACACCTGTCAGCCCTGATCAAGCTAAAAAACGTGAAATTTGGATAACCATCTCTAATGGACGCTAACGGTTGCTACAGAAGGAAACCATTGTCCCTGTGAAAGACATAAAGGATGATCTGTGTCTGAAGGGGGAGATCCTTCACTGATGTGCATTTATTTGGCATGCCTGAAGAAGGTGTTGGAAAAAAATGTTAATTGCCAGATCATATGAATCCAAGGAAACCTTGAAATATCTGAGATGACCAGGAATCTAAAACTGGACGCAGTCATGAACAGCTCATTGCAAGAAATTTTTATTCATCACTTGCCATCAGTTTATTCTGTAGCACCCTCCATAGATTATCTATCTGATTCAAGTCAGGACTGGTTAATATTATTTCCAGTCAGAAGAAACACGTTAAAATGAAAAGAATATTTTAAACCTAAATCTTCCAAGTGTATGAATAATTAAAGTGGCTGTTACCATACCTCTCCAGCCTGTGCCTCAGAAAGATCCAAGATGGAGAGATGACTCTCCAGGTCGATGCTAGAGAAGAAGCTGCTCCACTGCTTTTCAAAGCTTCCCAAGTCCTTAAATCCAACAAGCATGATTTAAATCCCACTGCATGGAATTTAACTACTTCACGTTCCTAATATGCCATCTGATACATCAAAATACTGTGTTAAAAACTGTACTTGTGTGACTAAAAAAATGATCGCTAAACTGAAATATTAAAAACGAACAAGGTGAACAAATTTCAATACAATCTACAGTTAGTTTAGAAGGAAAGAGATTTATGATTATTTTTGTAAAGGTCAGGATAGCCTCATATATAGACGCTGCATCATGTAAAATCAAATTTAGTTTTACCTCTGTTAAGAGATTATTCAGGGACACTGGATCAAGTCTGCTGTAAACCTGCCACAGCTTCTCACTCATGTCCACGATCTGTATAATTAAGGAACGTATAACACAAAATAGAACAAGACGTACAATATCACACAACCATTACACACCATCTGCGGATCTGACTTTGGTTTGAGTACCTTGTATTTGATGGTAAAAAAGCTTCCTCCACCTATGCCTTCAAGGGCAAACGCTTGAATCAAGGGCCACTTTTCCACCATAAACACATCAAACTTCTGGACATGTCCTAAAAATCAACAACAGCGAAGGTCAAATTATTTGTGCTGTTTTTGTAATCACAGTAATCGCAGCAATACACTGCTTGGTGACAAACGCCTCACAAGAGACGTGAGATCTCATGTTTAACAGTGACCTGACCCGAGGTATTCATACCTCTTGAGCTTTTTTTTTCACAATACAAACACAAACTTGAGCGTATTCTGCCGGGATGTTATGTGATATACCTTTGCGAACAAGTTTCAAAATGTTTAACAAATACAACGTGTAATTAAATATAAACAAAAAGCTTTTCACTCTCCCTGAATCTGTTCTGTCAGGGATGTCTTTCTGTTTTAAAATCACTTTTATGCCTCTTAATTAGCAAGCATAGCAAAAAACTGAATCTTTGTGGTTCTTTTGTGTCACTTGGTGCCCTGTGATGACTCATTGTAGGTCTGATAGTGTTTAAAGCATTCGAACGATTTGATTTCTGTTTTGCTGTTAACCCAAACATGTGTAACACTTGAACTTTTTCATGTGATAGACCAACACAGAGTAGCACATAATTATGAAGTGGAAGGAAAATGATACATTTCAAAAACGCAACCAACTTAGTAAATTCCACATACATGGACAGTATTTAGTAATTACATGACTGCTGAAGGTGATTGTTGCACTGGATTTTATTTAGGGAGTAAGAGGGCGATTTTTATTGATAGGAAAATTTCCTTCCACTTGACAAAAAATCCCAATAAAACACGTACAAGTTTCTGTAGCAAAATGTGAAAAAGGTTTAAGGGGTATGAAAACTTTACAAGGCACTGTAGGTTGTTATAACGCAATCTCTTAAGTATGTGTTTCATTAATGAATGTGGGGATTAAAATGAGAAGATACACACCCTGGGAGCAGTAAGCAACTCCAATACGCTGGCAATCCTGCACCATAGAGACAAAGCTGGAGATTTTAAATTCCTCTGCTGCTTCTTCATCTTCATACTGTCAGGGGAGGTGGGAGAAATACAGCAAACGTGGAATTTATTTGGAGGACCCAGGATGGAGTAAGAGCTCACTGATCAAATTTCAGCTTTTTGCAGTAAACATCCCATTGACTAATGTTCATGTCCTTATCAGAGTCCAGACTCTGATGACCATCAATGTCAAGCTGACATTTGTTCTGTAACCCCTAAGTTTGTGAAGTAACCTGCTCCTCCATTGGTTACCCCTAAAAGCTACATCTCACCACTACGCAGCTCTTTTCATGGGTTTGTACGTTTACTTATCTAAGAATACGTTTTGACAGACAAATATGACAAACGCTGGATCTCACAGAGGTGGAGATTTACAGCATGCTCCTAAACTCTGTCCTTTATGACTACTCTAACAGAAATAGACTGATTATGAATATTTTTATTTGCTGTTAATTATAAGAAGAGTTAATGAAGCGATTGTAAACAAATTTACTGGATAACATAACTGTTAGCAAAGGCATTTAAGAGCACAGGACTATAGCACTGCTCTTTCCTGCTAAAGTGGCTCCATGTAAACTTGCAACATTGTCTATTCCTACTTAATGTTTGTTCTGAGGATAACAGGATGGATTTTTTACGCCTCCATGTATGTTTGCAGTGTGTTCTTCTGGGTTACACGGATCTGTGGAGCATCTCTGAGTTAATTATTCAAGCTTCTCAAGTCCAGGAGGCACTACGGAGTCCCTCTGGCAACGATTGCACAAATGCTATTGGTATTATATGATTTATTGAAGCAAACTGACCACAGCAACAAAATGAACTGCAATAAGATCTGGACATTAAAAGATTTATTCTATTCTATTAAAACCAGAATGGACACTGGAAGTGGATGAGCTGCTGCGTCAGCATCAGGAGATACATGTGTATATATATATGTATACATGTATGTGTGTGTGCGTTTTCATCATTCAGCTCAAAATGCTTTTAAAGAATAAGTTTCTAATGTTCTCTTTGTGCAATGTAAAAATAGCTGGAATAATTATTCTTACCCACAAACCTTTGGAGGATTGAAAACAAGAAAGTTTCTGGATAAGGTTAATCTGTGTCTGGTTTAAAGATGCAGGAACTATAAAACACACACGGACCTGCAGAGGAAGAAAAGTAGTTTTACCTCAGCTTCTGTCATGCAGTACAGATGCAGGTTCCTCCAGTGTGATACATAGGGCAGAAGGTAACTGTAGTTCAGCGGGTTGCAGTATAGGTGGACGCACTCTGCCTTTATCAGCATGATCACGTCTGACAAGTCGAGACAAGCAATGATTCAAAGATAGTTTCAAATCCAGAACAAACAGAACAAAAGCACTGAAAAAAAACTCACCGTCCAGCATTTCTTCAGGAAAGTCATCAGAGGCATGCTCCATGTTTGGTTGATTCTGTTCATATAGCCCATAGAAGAGGTACTTTGCCAGCTCTGTGCATCCATCATTATATCTGCTGTCTATTCCTGTTTTATTAAAAAACATGTCACCATTTGTCAGCTTTGGAACATCAGTTTTAGTGCCATTATAATTATGTATTAGAAAGTAAAAAAGTGTACATCTTAACATACCAAGAGAGCACAAGATGCCATCAGGAGTGACACTGCCTCCTTCACAGAGCAGGGCTTGTACTTGACGAAGGCGAGAGCAGCTGAAAAACAGAAACGTAATTGGCAACAAGTTTAATAACTATGCAAGTATGGCAAGCAAGATTTATATTTTTACATCTCTCCACAAAGGTAAATTTAAACATGACCAGTTAGGTTGAAATGGTTGTTTTTACCACTATTACAGCTTTTTTAAAATACATAATCAGAAACAAGCAATACCTTCAGGCTTTATTCTATGAATTGAAATTATAATTATGCCTTGCAAAAGTATTCATAGTCATTGAACTTTTCACATTTTGTCACATTACAACCACAAACTTCTATGTATTGTATTGTGATTTTATGTGATAGACCAACACAAAGCAGTGTATAGTTTTGAGGTGGAAAAAAAATTATATACGGCTTTTTTTTTGTATGTATGCCATTTGCAATTTAATTCAATTCAATTCAGTTTTATTTATATAGCGCCAATTCACAACACATGTTGTCTCAAGGCACTTCACAAAAGTCAGGTACATACATTCCAATTTCTGCTACCTGTATGACCCCCTCTCTTTCCAATGGTTATGGTCAATCTGACAGAGAGAGGTATCCCAATCGTTGTGGTTTTTAGTATAACAATGGCCATCAGTGGGCTCTAGATGGACAAACTGTCTACTTTTAAGGCTAGGCTTAAAACTTTCCTTTTTGATAAAGCTTATAGTTAGAGTGGCTTAGTTTATCCTAAGCTATCTCTGTAGTTATGCTGCTATAGGCTTAGGCTGCTGGAAGACATAATGACCACTTTCACCCTCTTCGCTACATTCTCACACTACTCTTCAATTTTGCATTATTTGCTGTTATTTCAGCTTTTAACTTTGTTCTCTCTCTTTTCTCTTCCTAGAAGCTACACCTGGCCTGACTCTGTGTCTACCTGTGACACCTTTCTGGAGAGGGGCATCGTCCGAGCTTCTGCTGGCAACAACTTAATGCTCACTCTCTACCGATGATCCACATGGCCCTGTCTTTCAGTGTTTAACCCTTTCTCTCTCCTAGACATGGCTACTGACGGAGCTTTTACTGTAACTAACTCTATGTGCTCTCTTCTCTAAGATTAATTGGAATGTATGTACCTGACTTTTGTGAAGTGCCTTGAGACGACATGTGTTGTGAATTGGCGCTATATAAATAAACTGAATTAAACTGAATTGAATTGAATTAATCCTAACCACTGAACAGTGCAGTCAGAGTTACTTATTTATTCAAATTGGATAAAAAGTTTTTCTATCTAAGGAAACCCAGCAGATTGCATCCAGTCTGTGACTTGCAGCATTCGCTCCTCCCGGATGAGCATGTAGAGACAGTGGACAGTCACTGGCGTTGACTTTGCAGCAATCCCTCATACTGAGCATGCATGTAGCGACAGTGGAGAGGAAAAACTCCCTTTTAACAGGAACAAACCTCCAGCAGAACCAGGCTCAGTGTGAGCGGCCATCTGCCACGACAGACTGGGGGTTAGAGAGAACAGAGCAGAAACACAGAGAGAACAAAGAAGCACTGATCCAGGAGTACTTTCTATGGGAAGGAAAAGGTAAATGTTAATGGATGTAGCCCCTTTAGTCGTTTCACCTAGAAAGAAGGAACAGATAAACTCTGAGCCAGTTTTCAAGTTTAGAGTCTGAAAGAGAGCACATATAATTAGTTACAGTAAAAGCTCAGTCAGTGGCTATGTCTAGGAGAGAGAAAGGGTTAAACACTGAAAGACAGGGCCATGTGGATCATCGGTAGAGGGTGAGCATTAAGTTGTTGCCAGCAGAAGCTTGGACGATGCCCCTCTCCAGAAAGGTGTCACAGGTAGACACAGAGTCTACATCCAGCCCCTTTTACTCGGATACCCTTTAAATAAACTGTAGGGCAGCCAACTGCCTTCAGAAGTCACCTATTCAGCGAACAACCTGCGTGTAACTTAAACTCAGGGTAAATCAGGCTGTTCTGTGAAGGTCGCATTGGTTTGTTAAAACATTAGTGGACAAACAGCATCATGAAGACAGAGGAACACAACACACAGGTCTAGGAGAATGCTGTGGAGAGGTTTAAAGCAGGGTTCGGTTAAAACAATAGCCCACATCTTGAATGTTTCAGAGAAACGTTTCTAACTGATCAACTGAAAATGGAGAACACATCGATCAACAAACCTACCAAAACATGGCCATCTATCTAAATTGACAACAATCAAATAAGCAGCCAAGAGGTCCAAGGTAACTCTGGAGGAGCTGCAGAGATCAACAGCTCAAGTGGGAGAATCTTTTGACAGGACAACTATCACCCCTGTACTCCACAAATATGGCCTTTCTGGCAGAGTGACAAGAAGAAAGCTGCTGTTGAAAGAAAATCTAAACACATTCTGTTAGCCACAAACCATGTAAGGGACATGTGTAAGAAGGTATTTTAGTCAGATAAGACCAAAAATTTAAGTTTGAACTACATGCTAATACTACACAGTCATCCACAGATGTCCTCTGTCTTGGAAAAAAAAGTCTGTTAGTCTGTCAACCTGTTAGAGGCTGCAAAACACTTAAAACTGGGGCAAAGGTTCACCTTCCAGCAGGAAAACAGTCCTAGACAAACGTTATACATATCGTCATACGACATGATAAAATGGTTTAGATCAAAGCATAATCATGGGTTAGAATAGTCCTAGTCAAAGTCCAAAATAAATCTAGTGGAAAATATATGGCTATATTTTAAACTTGCTTTCTACAAATGCCCTTTATCCAATCCTCTTTTAAAACGAATATTAGGCAAAAGTTTGGATGTTTGCACCTGGCAAGAACATATATCTGAAAAACATTTAGCTATAACTGCAACATAGGATTGGTTCTACGAAGCACTGGTTTAGGGTAGACGAACACAAAAGTACACCACACTTTTCTGGTTTTTATTTGTAAAAAAAATTTGATGTATCACGTATCATTTTCCTCCCACTTTACAATTATGCGCTACTTTTGTCTGGTCTAACACATAAAATTCCAATAAAACAAAAGGAAGTTTGTGATTTTGACCTCACAAAACGTCGAAAAAGTTTAAGGACTGTGTAAGGCAGGGTTCTCGGGGACGTTTAGGATTGATACTGATTCTCCAACTCTGCATTAACCTCAAATAAAATATTTATCTGCATGAGATAATAGGTAGAATTTGTTATTATAGTGTTATGTGCCTTTACTTGCATATTGGGTACACAGCATGCAAAGTAAACGTTTTTATTCATCTAACCGTTATTAACATCAATGCTAATCAGGTCCCGAAGGCTTCTAACTGACAGAGCTAATGTTAGCCCGGCTAGCTTGACAGCTGCAGTCAGGCTTTTTTTCCTGAACACAACTGAACTGAACGTAAACTGTACCTGACAGCGGGGTTAACTCCAGACAATTTCCCGTTTACTCTCCGTATGCCGGCCATAGCTGTGCTTGTCACAGTGCCCAGAAACACAAAAGAACAGCTTTTAACGCCTTCAGGCCGAGTTAAAACATATTCCTCTCCATCACCCTGGAGAATGTCCACACAAGATGGCATAGCAACGGAGTGAATCATTCAACACATGGGGGGGGGGGTGCTTTTTGGAGGGCTTCTAGGTGTAAAAATTGAATTATTATCATTATAGTTAACATTTTGAAGATTACTTTACAAATAGGTCCAAAATTAACAAGCGAAAAAAAATCTCTTGATCAACTTAAAAGTAAACTTCCCCCATTTTATGTCGTGGTATGTTCCTGTAAGGGGCCGTTTTGCCAGCTGCAGGCAACAGCGCTCAGTTGTAGATGATGGCGCAATCCCTCAGTAACATGCAACAATTGCTGATATGCGCTGCCTAAGAAACATAACTCCTCATATTATGCAGACATAGCAGAATATTGCTCTTATTAGATACTTATTTAGTGGTTTGACGTGGTTTGTTTGTATTAAATGTAACAAGAAGAATTATATGTAGTAGGTTAGGAAGGTAGTAGGTGAGGAAGATGCACACTCAGTGGAGTTTGCATGCTTGGTATGGACTTTCTTGATACTAACAGCACAAGCAGGTGGAATCAGGAAGACTATTTGTCTCAAAGATAGAGTGTCCAGTTTCAGGTCTTCCCCTCATCTGCAAAAGAGATGTCCCAAGGTGAGTGATTTGTGCTTTGAAAATATTTTTTTTAACATTTGTAATTTCAACTGGAAACAAAACCCATATTTTAACAATAGTCAGCTTAAAATGCTGCTACTTGGTATGTAGATTTAAACCAACTCACATGTTGCTATGCTTGGCTTGACAGACAGCTAACCAACAGAAAGCATATGATGGCAGTCATTGCCATGGTGGAGGAATGGTCATCATTGAGATCTCTGCTCCAGGGGGGCTCTGAAGATAAATGTTATCGGGCAACCTTTAGCTCTTTAGGCTCAAAACAAGCCTGTGACTTGAATCTGGAGGGGCATTCGATCTGCTTGCACTATGCAGATTCAAAAGAAGACATGTCAGATGAGGCTTGTTGCCAGACCTTAGAGGGCTGCTTCAGGTCCTGCAAAGGTGGTATCAATGCATTTCTTCTGTTGATCCAAGGTGGCTATTATACAAAAAAAGAGAGAAGAATTGTTGAGATCCTGCAATCACACTTTGGAGCTGAGACTATGAAATACCTGGTAATTCTTTCTGTAGATAGAAAAGTTACTGATACACTGGATGAGACCTTGTTGGATTTGATAAATGTGTGTGATGGCAGATACTTTTGCATCACGTTGTCTACTGCAAGTGGCGGTCTGCATGCATTACTTGAGATGGTGAATAACGTGCTCACTGAAAACAGTGACGCTGGCTACACCGAAGTGATGCTGGCTGAATCAAAGAGAACGTGCTTGGAGGACTCAGCCATGAACATGCTTAAACAGAAGGTGCAAAAGGCAGAGGAGAAGGAGTGGGTTTTTATGGAGCTGGTGAAAAAAACAAGAGGAAAGAAGAGCCAAAGAAATGGAGGACCTGAAGGCAAAGCATGTGGAAGAGAGAAAGAAGGAAGCAGCAGAAAAGAGGGACATGAAACAAAGAGAAAGTCTCCAGGAGGCAGTGATAAGCCACAGATCTGTGCTACAGCTGCATGAAAAAGCCCCTGATGGTAAGAGTCTTTCTTCAGTTTCTTTTATGGTTTCTTGTAAAAATAAACAAATATGATGAAACATAACTAATGCAAACGTAGATCTGAAGAAGGCTACTTTGATCTCAATGTAGCCATGGAATCAGTTATTGGCCACTTTATTAGGCAAACGTGGCTAGTACCAGAATAGACCTCTTTTGCTTTCAGAGATGCCTTAATTTTTTGATTCAACAAGGTGTTGGAAATATCCTCCATGATTTTGGTCCATATTGACCTGACCACATCACAGAACTGCAGCAGATTTGTAGGCTGCACATCCATAATGCGAATCTTACATTCCACCACATTCCAAAGGTGTTCTTTTGGATTGACATCTGGTGACTGTGAAAGCCATTGGAGTACAGTGAAGTGAAGTCATTGTCAAGTAACCCGATTAAACAAAACCAAGCAGACTTGCTGGGAACATGTTGAAACACCACAAATAACCTTTTTAGACAGGTTCTTTGACCTTTGTTATCCTCTGCATACTCGAATAGATAGTTGTGCATGAAAATCCCAGTAGTTCAGCAGTTTCTGAAACACTGAGAACAGCTCATCTGGGACCAACAACTATGCCATATAAGTGACTTGAATCCCCTTTCCTCCCTGTTCTGATATTTGTCTTTGCTATGTCTAGGCGCCTACTGTAAATACATTGACTTGCTGTTATGTGATTGGCTGATTCGTCATTTGTGTTAACAACAAAATTAACCTATGTATCTACTAAAATACTTGGTGAAATCTATAGAAATTTTGTTTCAAAATGTCACTGAATTGTTGATTCCATGAGAAATTCCTCAATCTGACCAATGCTAATGCAGATCCCTGCCCATGGCCTGAATGTGTTTCCACTGCTTAAGTCAGACAAGTTTTGTCAAGACTCAAGTCCTTTTCATGCTATCCTGCTCAAATATGGTGATGATTTGTAGGCAGAATTTGCAGACTCTGAACCCCTGCTGTTAAACAGCTTGATAGACTATTTTCTTGCTAACTCCCATTGCACTACAAAGGCTCTCATCATAGATGAAAGGAAAAGGTTAGATTTGATGTCTTTCATATGTTTTATTATGCAAGATATGTTGGCTTGAAGCTTCAAGGCCCACCACCATAAGGGCAGTCTTGTAAGAGAGTATGACAGAGAAAAGATAAACAAAAGCAGAGGAAAGCATGTATTGGTTATTTTACAGGGGCTACTAGTCAAGACAAGGAAATAAGAAAAATGAAGTAATGCAACGAGAAACACCCTGCCTGGGGAAACTCCCTGATGGATTATGGATCCCCAAGTTCCAAAAGCACAGACAACCCCTCAGGGCTCTAGACGTCTCAGGTGGGCCAGGAAGCAGTCTCTCCAGTCTTGTTTTCAAATGACTTCAACTCTTCCTGCCCTTCCTCCAGATATCTTCTTATCTTTGAGACATTAAGTTCATTAAGCCCTCCCTAAAGGCTTCAACATGTTCTTTAGGCTTTTTTTACTAGGTTTCAAAAGATGTGTTCTACACAGAGTATGGATCCAGAACTGATGTTTATGTTATCAGTATGGTGAGACATTTGTAGTGTTGTTACAGAAGCAGTTTACTCGGGGAGTATGTTGTAACAATGTCCTCAGGCAGATAGCCAAGGGTGGTGTCAAGAGGTAATTAAAATTGTGTTGCACAGCCCGGCCATATTAGGGTGTCAACTTTGAATACATTTTCCGGCTTTTGTCTGGGGTTATGTTACAGAGCTAAAGGTCTAGTCAGGAAAAAGGCTGTAACTGGCAATTAAAAGGGGCTACATGAAGGGTGTCTTAGTCTAGTTGACAAATATCATCAACTCTAAATGACAGGGTGTGTTCGCTAGTATTCTTCAATAAGAATCAAGAAATGTAAGAGTAATAGGAAATGTGATTTATTATCAAAGCACCTGCTGTGCCACAGAGACTCAATTAGTGTGCAGAGGTGTTGTGTCAGTCAGTCACTTTCTACCGCTTACTCCATAGTGGGTCGCGGGGGAGCTGGTGCCTATCTCCAGCAGTCTATGGGCGAGAGGCAGCGTACACATTTGACAGGTCACCAGTCCATCGCAGGGCAACACACAAACAACCATGCAAACACTCATTCATACACCTAAGGGCAATTTTAGAGTGACCAATTAACCTAACAGGCATGTTTTTGGACTGTGGGAGGAAGCCGGAGTACCCGGTGAGAACCCACGCATGCACGGGGAGAACATGCAAACTCCATGCAGAAAGACCCCCGGGAATCGAACCCAGGACCTTCTTGCTGCAAGGCAACAGTGCTACCCAGTGCGGCACCGTGCAGCCCCAGTGTTGTGTCATAAAATGCATATTCAATTAAAAATACATATATAGAATTCATACCAATGCCTCTCTGTTACAGTTTGTGCAAACAAGTGAAAATTCTAGACAAGGCTGTGGTGGCACCTTAAGTACTTTGAATAATATTGTTACAGCTCGCGCTAGAATCCCTCTAGTTCAAAGCATTTCCATCACTAGAAAAGTGGTCTCCAGGGCTGGTAGTTTGTCCATTGAGGGTTGTATGAATACCCTCAAAGAATGCCAGATGCAGTTGGGCAACCGCACTGGGAAGTTTGTACATATGAAGCATCTGGTACTGAACAGTTTGGACACGCATAACAAAAAGGATTTCTACATTGCCTGAAGAATGTTCCAGGTTTTCTAAGCCTGCAGCTACACTAATGATGTGAAAGTAGTGATCACAGATCCCTCTTTGGTGAACTGGTGGGAGTTATAGAGGAGATCAAAAATTATCTTAATTGAAAACTTGAAAAGTTCAACAACTGCTTCTTTATATCAGGGATGATGTCATTACATTACTGCAGCTTTTAATAATTTCATTTAATCATATCTTAACTTTTTATTATTAATGTTTCATTTTCATTTTATGTTTCTGTTTTTGTGATACTTAAGTTTTTCTATTACTCTTCACTGTATTTCTTGTTCTGCTGGGATTTTCTTTCCTTTTGTCCCTTTCCTCTTCTCAGACCCCTTTGCATTTCTTTTGACTGTAACAATATTTTTTTTTCTGTTTTGATTTTCAGGATATAAAACAAAGAAGATGTCTGTTGTTCTGTTGGGCATCACTGGCAGTTGGAAGTCTTCCGCTCTCAATCTGATCCTAAACAGAGGAGGTAATCTGTACTCACTTAATCGCACCTGTCATGACCCGACCCTGCCAACCAGATCTTGTGAGAAAAAGGAGATTTTTACAGGTGGAAAGCAACTCATCCTGGTAGACACCCCTGAACTGTGGGATGAGGATGGGGTTGAGAACACAGAGCAGGTGAAAGACTGCCTTGCCTTAGCCTTACCTGGACCTCATGTCTTCCTGCTGGTTCTCCAGGTGGGACGCTTCACCCAGGGGGAGAGTGAAATGCTCGGACACGTGCCTCTTCAGAGGCTCGGACACCGGCCTCTGAAGATCAACGACTACGTGGCTGGAGCTCACTCAGCCCTGCAGGATTTTATTCGCACGTGTGGGAGCAGATTTTATGTGTTGAATGTTACTAAGTCTCACAGTGGTTTGAGCTATCCCCAAGTGAAGGAGCTGTTTTCAGGGATCGACAAACTAGTGGCCTCACATGGAGGTCAAGCATACTTGGTGAAGAGATTTTCCTTACAAGCCCTCCAGGAAAGAAATAATGTGGCTGTAGAGAGAAAAGAGGGAGCATATTTATTAAGAGATAATTAAATTCCTTTCTTAGGTGGTGAAGTGAAAAGTGCTATGAGAAGGTAGTGTGAGGTAAGGTTAGTAAACAAAATTGAGTAAATAAAGACAGAGACATGCGTATATTAGTTCAAAGTCATTTATAGATACAAATGTGCATGTTGTATTGGTAAATCCTATAAGTTGTACATTTTAAATTGTACAACAGACAAACATACAGAACATATTTTACATGTGGCTTTATTAAAGCAAGACTTTAGAAATGTTATTTATTGCACCAATCAATGGCTATTGTGGAAAGATTTTTACTTGCAAGTACACTATTTTTATTGAGCATTCTTACCTCATAATCAAGAAACCCGTGATTGAATGGTTGTTTTACCTGAGAAGTGATGTAGATAGTATTGATAAATACAAAGAGAAGTTAAATTACATTCTAAATTTATTAATTTTGTACATGTTAACATGGTTTTCAAGTAAGTTTTAAAAAGTTCAATAAGCATGCAATAAGTATCTCTCTAAATTAGGAAGCTTCGGCAAATCTCAACTTTATGTAGTTTTAATACATTTCTGCTTACCAGTAATGTAAGAAGAAAGGTGGAAAAATGAAATGGTGGTGGTTGGTGTAGTTATTCTAAAACAACAAAAGCTACAGAATTCAAATTAATTGTGTGCATGTCTACTGAGCCAAGATGAATTACAGCTGCATCTTATTTATTTCTGGTTTTCTTGTTTTTTTTCTGCATTCTCTGAAGTTTTTAAGTTTGTGGTCTTAATATCTGGGTTGCCTAAGAAATATAGTTCTATCTGAAAAATCCAATTCCTTTAAAACAGAGACATCAGCAGTAAACAAGCACTATCTGGTATCACTTTTATTGCTTTTCCTAACTTGTTTTTCAAATCCACTGCGCAATAAAGTATAATTTGGATGTAAATCGCATGTCTTGTTTTGGTGCATTTTCTCTATAACTGGTAACTCATGTCATTCTTTTCTGTGGCTTAGAAAATCTTTTATGCTGATCATTTCATTTTATGTATTTTATTTTACTTCATATGAAGCTTAGTCCACAGTGCCTTGCAAAATATGTATACTTCTTGAGGTTTACCATATTTTGTCCAGTAAAATAGACTTTAAGGATTTTTAGGAGGGGAATTTCTGTGATATAACAACATAAATTGTGCATAATTGTGAAGTGGAAGGAAAAAAATACATGGTTTCACAATGTTTTACAAAAAAAATCTCAATGTGCCCCCCAGAGTGAATACAACCATTATTCTTTGCAATGTAATTGTCCATTTCATGTCTCTATCAACTTTGCACATTTATAGAATATTTGCCCATTTTCATTGCAAAGTAGCTCTAGGTCAGAAAGCGTCCAAACTCAATTAAATTTAGGTCTGGACTTTGACTAGGACATTCCAACGCATGCCCCAGCCTGAAGTTTCTTTCAGCCTCTGACAGGTTTTCTTTCATCCCCTTTAAACTGAAGAAGCCTTTTGGATATCAGGTGAACCATCATCAAGAAACAAGAAGAATTCCAGTTATCTTCTATGTGAGCACCTTGGACTCCATCCATCTTCTCCTTCAACGTTGACCAGCTTTCCTGTCCCTGTTGAAAGATTCGTGAAACTCACAAATAACAGCTGACGTAGGTTGTGAATCTGTTTAATTTCAGGATTTTAGTTTGTGGTTGTAGTGTGACAAAATGTGAATGAAAGTTCAATGGACATGCATTAATTTGCAAAGCACTATAAAATATATTAAACAAGACACACATGAAACAACAGTGACTAAACTTGTACTTTATTCATAGATTAAAAAAGCGTGAGATACCGTGGTGAAATGAATTGGATCATGCATGAGGTTGCAGTATGTGTAAAGTAATAGAGAGTCATAATCCACAACTCCATAAAAAAAAAGCCTTGTGGTTTAAACAAACAGGGCTAACATTGTAACTTGATTGCGAAGCTTCCATCGTCCCTTTAACTTATTTCTTCTGCAGCTGCAGATGGCTGAGTGCCCATGGTTTGGTCTATCCACTCAGTGTAGTGGGAGATGATAGTGTAAATCCCAGGCTTTTTAATTTGGCCACACTTTTTCCCCCCATTGGAGGTGATACCAACAGCAATGCCATTGTAAAGCAGAGGACCACCGGAGTCACCCTAGAGAAAACAAAAACAGAAGCAGACAGGTAGGAGTAATTAAACACATTCTTTTGACCAGTTTCAGAAGAATAACTGATTACGTCACTATTATAACAAAAAAAAATCTTGATGTTTTGTTTGACATAATACTTATGATTTATGAAAAAAAGGTAAAAGCTACAACTTACATCACAGCTGTCTTCCATTCCATGAGAGTGACCACAGTTGTCTCTACACACTTTATGGGCACATATCATGTTATTGGTAAACTTTCTTCCAAAGAAGTCAGAGCGTTTGCATTTACCCGGGCTGATCACCTCAATGACCACCTCTCTGAGCTTATCTGGCCTTGACCCCAAATTGTCTAGTGATCCCCAGCCAGCTGTTTCGACCACTGCACCCGTGTCAGGGTTTGTGCCGCCGGTTCGCAGGAATTCCACAGCTCTAATAGAATCGGATGTATTGACTGGTTGATCCAGCTGTAAAAATATTAGAAATATATATTTACATTTAACATAAAGCTGATGCTTGAAAATAGAGACGCTATGATCAAGCTTTCCCTGGCTGATGTGGATTTACAATTTGTTTTATAGGTCTAATTTGCCTATTTCGATTTTTTTAGGACTGTAACACATAAAAGAAAAAAAAAATGCCTGCAGGTTTATTAATAGAACTAGCAGTTGTGAATCCAACTGGAAATAAAAAATGCTTTCAATGCTTTTAATAAATGCAAAGAAATTCTAACAATATTTCAGTATTTGACATAATGAAGGGAAAATTAGTCAATTCCAATCTTGATTGGTGGATCTCTACTTAGAACAATGCTGACATTACATTTAACCTCACCTTAATTAAAGCAATGTCATGATCATAATTTGCTATGTTGAAATCAGGATGATTGTGTAGCTCCAAAATCTCAAAGGTTTGCTTTGTATCTTCAGCTTCACTCAGAGAATGGACACCCAGCACTACCTTCCTTCCATTTGCGCTGTACAAGTAAAACAATGTTTAAGAAAAATAAAAAAAATTCAATATTAGAACTAATTCTAAATGCAACTGCAAAATTGCAAATGTTGCTAGGCAAATAATCATGCAAGCAGAAAACAAAATAACTAATAACAGACATTTGCACATAAATTATTGTCTTCTATGCCTCTCTGGTGGTTGAAAGAATGTTCCCTCACCCATTTGGCATACAGTGTACTGCAGTCATTACCCACTGGTCTGCGATCACAAATCCTCCGCATTCATGCTTAAGCGTGTCTCCCTCTGGTACCTGGATGGAGGCCATGTAGGGTCGAGAGTGTGGCGATGCCTCTCTGCCACCGATTATACCCTCACCTGAAGAAATTTACATCCAAAATTTTCCAGCTTTTAAAATGAAACGAAGTACAACAAATACAAATCTTCGCATACCAAAAGAAAAAGTGTCTGAAAACACCCACCATGTGAAATGAGGGCAACAAGAAAAAGAGCAGCCCCTACAAGCACTTGTTTTTCCGACACCATGGTGCTGTTGAAACTAACCCCCAAACCAGAACCAGCTCTTTTAAAGCCTTCCCCCTGGAAGAGACGAAACATAAATCAAGATGTTGTGCAAGAGAGAAGTGGGGGGTGCTGAATTCCTTCTCATCTCACTTTTTTGGAGCAAAAGCAGACATAAAACATAAAACACTGAAGAAATGTTCTGCTTCATTATAGCGAGAAAACTTAAACATTTGTGTGTAAGATGCAAACATTGCATAAATCCCACCAGTAAGTGCGGACACAATTATAAGCTCTTAGAGGTACATAATGTTCAGATTCAATCCACTCCTGAACTTAATTGAGCATAAATAAAAACATGATTTTGTTCTGGATTTCATCCAGTAAATACAGCAAAAAGACAAGCAGCAAGGCTCAGTAGATTTTTTTCAAACTATATGGTTTCATGTTGCTTTCATATAAACAAAGCGTCATTTCTTTAACCCAAATGCTGCTGGGACAGAGGCTGAGTAGCTTTAACACAATGGGTCAAAAATTGTGAGGTTAAAGAAGAAACCCGAAGTAGCCTCGTCATTCTTCACAGACCGCCACTTTGAACAAAATACTTTTTTTACTTTTACTTTTGACCTATTTCACAGTATTAATGACTTTAGTTCACTCTGTGAGTTTGTTTATAACCTTTCACCTTCTAAGTAGTTAGCACAAGCTACTGCAAACAATGTTCACCACTTAAATTTGAACAAACATTTGGGTAAATAATCAAGATGTACAGGTAATAATTTATACATGAGTATCAATTTTGTTATTCAACAATTTTTCAGAAACACATTTTATTGTGGGGACTTTGAGTTTGTGGTTTGTTGCCGTACTATGATGTGAAAGGGTGTTTGATTAGAATTTAACTGAAGGTGTTGGCTCAGTCAACTTTTTTTCTAATTCGCGTGGAGTATCCAGCAGAGCAAAGCAAGACTCATATGTTTCACATGGGTTGTATTATGAATTAATGTATCAAGAGCTGAAAAGGGATCCAGCTTTCCCTAGCTTAGCAGCAGCATTAATGCTAAAGTCAGACTTGCTAGCTAACTGAGCTCCTTGACCCTGAGGTAGTTGTTGCCAGTAAACAGCACATCTGAGCTGTGGTTGCCAGGAAAAGGTTTACATGCCACCTTGTTAGAAAAATTTCAGTGAAGTTCTATACCTTTATCATAAACCAGTTCTTGTTTTATAATAAACATGTGTTGTGTAATCAGGATGCTTATTTTGTTTAATATTTAATTAAATAACCATTCGGTCTGTCAAGTATTGTCCTGGAAATACGACCCCAATATGGTGGTGGTATTAGGACAATTGATGAAAGAGTGAATCAGGCTCTAGCCTTATCGAACAGCACACATATGGAATAAAATCACAACAGTTTGTCCTTAAAATATAAGATCTTTAGTCATCTGCTTATTGTTTACTTTGTTCTTTGGGTCTTGTTTTCTTCAGTTTATTTTCCTATGGTTGGTATTGTTGGTGTTTTCCTTATTAGTTCATTCTTTTGTATTTGCTTCCTTTTAGTGATTTAGAGTTGTTTTCTTTTAGATCTCTGCTAGATATTTTCTTGTATTTCTGTTTCTGCTCTGCCCTGGTTAATTAGTCTTCCACCCTCAGCCATAGCCACTTTGCAATCAAGTTAATTCTGCTCACCTGCGCCACCTCATTTTGTCCACAGTCGGCACCTTTTCTTTTCCTTTTTAAGCTCCCCGTTTTTCTTTGTTCACTGCTGGATTATTCTGTTTGCCTTCCAGCTCCGTGTTTGTTATTCTGCCTCATTTTCAGTTACTCTCCATGCCTATTGCTTTCTGTTACTGTGTGCATGCTCGATGACCATGACAAAAAGGACTTGTTCTTCAATCAGCACCTTTTTTTTTCCATCTGTCCCGTCTACATACTATGCCAGGGCAGTTTTGCTCTACATAAAAGATAGCTCAAGACAGTCTCCTAATTGTGTACAACAATAAGTGGCTGATACTGTATTTCAGGCTTCTCCCAGAGCAACTTTGAGGTTCTCAGAAATCACAACATAGTGACACAAATTTAAGAAAATAGTTACAGCTTTTGGATCAAAAACTGAGGGAACAGGGGCAATAGTGGTGCACCAAAGCTATAAGCTGAAATTCTTAAAAAGGATATTTGGATGCTTATTAAAGTGTTTCTTTTAAATGATGTGCTTTCAGTATTACCAAGCATGGACAAAATAAGACCCCAAAAATCAAGACTCATCAAAACATGAAGAATCAACAGGTTGTTTGCGCTTTCAGTCAACGTAGTGTGGATGTGGGAGCCTTCACAAAAGAGGAAACAAGACAGAGGTATGTGAACGCTGTAATAAAATAGCCAAGAAAATAGCAACATGGAGGAGGAGGTAATAAAATAAAGGAAGTTAGAGGAACAATAAAATAAAAGGAGGGTACTTCCACTGGATCAAACATAAAATAGGGCTGGGAAATTAAGAGATAACAAATTCTCGGTGCATAGGTTTAGAGAGGTATGTTCTTAGTCAGGAATCAGATCTCAGAAGGACATCAAACACATACAGTAGTGTGCAAAAATTATTTGTTCCCTTGCAGATTTGTTTTAATTTTGCTATTCTTTATATCGCACTTATGTTTCAGATCATCAAACACATTTTTGACGAAGATAGCCTGAATAAATAAATAAAAAACTGTTTTGAAATGATCATTTATTTAATAAATCAAAGAAATCAATCAATAAATTATTTATTTAAAAAAAGCAATCCAAACCTACTTGGCCTAATGGGAAAGCAAGATGGCCCCCAACGCGAAATCTCTTAAGCCTCCACAGAACAGCTGGATTCTTACTGAGATTGAATTACATACATCTGGGCTCTGTTGACTATTCAGGTGACTTCTGAAGGCAATTTAGGGAACTAGATTTGTTTAGGGGTATCAGGGTAAAGGGAGTTGAATACAAATTCTTGACGGATTTTTCAGAATCCGTATAATTTTCCCTTCACCTAACAGCTACGCACTACTTTGTGTTGGTCTACCATATAAAATCCCAACATAATGCACTGAAGTTTTTAAAGTGACAAAATGTAACAAAGTATACTTTTGCAACTTACAGTAAATTATTTTCTAAAAACAATTTTGAAAACAATTTAAACCTTACTTCTTATATTTTCAAATGATACAGTGCTTCTTACTATTCTGCCATGGAAATAGGTTTTGATTTAATTAGTTACAATAAACACTAAGCTTTATCTCAGTTTTTCAAATTCATCTGAGTCTTTCTGAAAAGATAATTATACAAATAGATTTACTGGTGGGTAATATACACTGATGTCTCGAAGAATGTGCTAAATATGAGCAGGTGCCAATGACGAACTGCACCTTTTTAGAAGAGATTTTGAACTACTGGGTCAGCCACTTGGTGTCAGCAACTCTGACTCATGTGGCTGCATCTGCACAGACGGTCTCTTCTGTTCCTATTTCTGGATTTGATGGCCTGCGGCATATAAAAGCTGTAGAATGAATTCCTGTCATATCCAGTGCAAACCCCACACCCAGGTTGACAGCAAGCTGGCCACCCCTAATATTGTGGGAATTCAGAGGCTCTGTCTGTAATTAAAGATGATGGTGTTTCTTATTTGACATGCATGTAAATTATGTGGAATAAACAACGCAAATACACCATAGCTTGTGGCAGGTGAGACATAAAACAGTAAATCTGGTCACCAGAGGGTCCTAAAAAAATCTGGAAGTCAAGTCAGTATTGGTTTAAACTAGTAATGAAAGCTTTGACAATATAATGATCCTTTGCTCAATTTTAGACTTGTACTGCCCTCTGCAGACACAAATAAGAACTACTAGAACAAGCCTATTTCTGTACAAAGAAAGCATTTGCTGACTGTTTACTGTGTTCTATTTAACCCAATTACTCAGTATTTTGAGGAAGTACCACAACACTGCATTGAAACTATTGTGTATTGCAAAAGTATTCATACCACTTGAACTGTTTTGCTTTTTGATACTTTACAACCACTATCCTCAATGTATTTTATGTGATAGACCAACACAAACAAGGGATATATTGTGAGGGCGAAAAATAATAAAATATAACACAAAGTAAAATGGTTTTCAAACTTTTTACTAACACAAATTTGGAAACTATGTAATGCATTTATATTTAGCCCCTGTGAATCAATACCTTGTAGAACAACATTTTGCTGCAGATACAGCTTTGGCTTTCAGGGTATCTCTCTGTCAGCTTTGTAATGTAGAGATCGAAGTATTTACCCATTCCTCTTTGCAAAATAGCTCCAGTTCATTGAGACTGGATGGAGACTGTCTGTTAACATAAATTCTCAAGTGTTGCCACAATTTCTCAATTGAACTTCGATCTAACACATCTAACACATGATGATTGATGGAAACTACCATGTTTCACAGTGGGGATAGTGCATTTATTGTGCAGTGTTCCATAACCTAACCTTTCTGCAAACTTTCCACAGCTTTATTCTTGTAATATATTCTCAATGATGCTGTGTTCACTAATGTTCTCTAGCAAACCTCTGAAGCCTTCAGAACAGCTGAAATGTATAATAAGCATAAATAGAACACAGGTGCACTTTGTTTACCAGACAGGTGAACTCTATAGGGAACCTGTTATTCTGGATTTTATTCAGTGGTATCAGATTAAAGAGTTAGGGTTGATAATAAATGCGCACCACACTTTTTATATCTATAACTGCCAAAAAAATTACATCACTTTTTCTTCCACTTCCTTCACTGACCACTGCTAGATTAATTACATTACACTAAATTTAGAAATGTATATGAGCACCAGTTGTTAATTTCATAACACTTCCAGCTGATGACATGTTAACAAGGGAAGTGATGAATTGGTAACTACACCTCTGGAGGGCTTACTGACCATTTCTGTGTCTACTTAGATGACAAAGACTTAATTTTCAACAAGAAATTTTACTCTAAATTAAATGAATGTTCCTTGATAAATTCGCAATATTTAGATGAAAGTATTTACTGTTTAGTCAGTACTTTCAATGCCTTTCACAACATTGTGTATGCAATAACATATCCCTTTAAATCATAGCCTGTAAGGATCCTTATTGCAGTGTTGTAGCTTAGACTTTCCATTGTAAAGTAAGTATCATTGTAGTCAACAATGAGACGAATTATAACTACAACTATAGCCCTGAGCAGCCAAGCCCACCCAGCCAGGCGTGTGTATGTTCCTCTGTTACATTTGTGTGTGTGTGTGCTTGTGCAGATATCCATATCTGATCATCCTTGTGTGTGGTCTGGACCTGAATCAGAGATGAGTTAAAGTTATTTTCTACTTGTTTTTTTCCCCTACAGCTTTCATTACTCTTTCGTTCCCTTTCTCTCTCTCCACCCATTGCTTGATTCCACCACCTCTTCCTCTCATTCTCAGACACTGAGTCAGCAGCCTGTCAGTGAGTCTGGCAGCTTTTCGTTCAGTCTGTCAGTCATTCATTCATCTCCACTCTCTGTTTACATCTTTGATCTCTCCTTGCTATTGGCTCGGAGGAGTGCATGGTGTTGTCTTCTCCTTTTAATTCAAACTCAACAGAACATCGTGAGCACTAAACATCCAGATAGTAAAAACAATGAAATAAAGAAAATAAGTCAACTACTGAATTTTCTTTGTGTATTTCCAATGGGAAAGAAAATCTTTACTTTGTTGAAGATTTCTAACTATTTTAATTTTGGGGAAAAACAGGAACATGTGTGAACATCTATGAACTTATTTCTAACTGCTTGTTTGTTCAGTTGAAGATAGCCTGAAATAGAATATGTGCTGTCTGAAGTGATGCAAACTCATTGTAACAACATAAGGACATTTAGACCTAAACACAATGCCTAGCAAAAGTTTTTATATAAACATTTTTATATTTTGTATAACCACAAACTTTAATTTGTTTTAACCAGATTCCACGTGACAGAAGACCACAATATTATGCAGAATTTTGATGTAGAAGACTTTTCATTGTTTACAAATAAAAGTCAGAGAAGTCTGGAGTGCATTTGCATTTAGTCAGCTTGACTCTAAAATCCAGTTTAACCAATTTCCTTCTAAAATCATTTAAAAAGAGTATCGCACACCTGCAAACCTACAAAGACACAGGTGTCCACCAAAACTTATAGGTCTGTAGAGCATTAGTAGCGCAAAATTCAGGCAAGCAACCAGGAAGCCCATGGTAACTCTGGAGGAGCTGCAGACATCCACAGCTCAGGTGGGAGGATGCGTTGACAGGACAACTATTAGCCATGCTCTCCACAAATCTGGCCTTTAAGGAAGAGCGGCAGAAGCAAAGCCATTGTTGAAAGAAGGTCAGAAAGGCTTTCCATTTGCAATTTGCTTTAAGCCATGTAGGTATACACACTGAAGCCTAAAGGAGAACAAAACTGAAATTTTTGGCCTACATGAAAAAGGCAAGAGTGTGGTAGAAAACTTGAATTAAACATTACCCTGAACACAGGGGCGAGCAAGTTGGCCAGAGCCAAATACAGGGCAACCCTGGGAGAAAACCTATTAGAGGCTGCTAAAGACCTGAGACTGGTGTGAAAGTTGACCTCATGGCAGCATAATAACACAAAGTAAGTACTGCAGTGGAATGGCTTTAAAAAAAGCATATTGATGTGTTGGAATAACCTGTAATTCAGACATAAATTCAATTGAGAATCTGTGCTTGTTCTTAAAAATGCAATTTGAACACATCCCATTGGAATAAGCTTGAGCTGTCTGCAAAGAAGAAAGGGCAGACAAAAAAATCTGTTTTTAGATGTGTAAAGCTGGGGGATTCATCCCCCAAAAGACTTGCAGATGTAAACAAAACAAAAGGTGGTTCTACAAAGCATTTGCTTGGGGGCAAAGTACAAAAGCGTTGTTATTTTTAAGATTTTTATTTAAAAATGTCTGTTAAATATTTATATATTCCTTTAAGTACACAATTATGCATTACTTTTATTGGTCTGTCACATTAAATCCCAATAAGACAGACTTACGTTTGTGGTTGTAAGGGATGTGAATACTTTGTCAAGTCACTGTATATAGGGATAGCTTGAATCCTAATTTAGTGAGATAAGACAAACACCACCAAAATTGTAAATTGTCAACACATGGCTTTATTTGTCTGCCAAAGTTAGAAGTGGGTTTAAAATGATGACCCGCTCAAACTCTTCAGTCTGCTTAGAGTTGATATACAACACGGGTTTAAATCGGAAGTACACCATTAAGAATATCTTAACAAATCCTAAAGGGAATTTCATTTTGTATAACTTCAAGTTTTATCATTTAATATCATAAAATGTTTAGCCCAGAAACTGGTATGACAATTGCAAGATGGCAAAAAAGGCATAAGAAAGTTTGAAACACGATGTAGAAAAAGTAACAGAAAAAAATCAAACTCATGAAAATTAATTCAAATTGCACCATGGCTGGAAGCTTTAGAAAACATTACTACTGAATGTAAAGTCAGAAAAGATAAGATTGGTGCTTGCAAAATAAGAATATAAAGCTTGTGTTTGTTGATTGAAAACAAAACAAAGCCCATAAATATACTCCTAATATACTGGAGGTTTTGTTCTTTTCACTACAACTAATAAGACTACTAAATCTCAGAAGCAGTTTTGAGTGAAAGGCCATTGACAACCCATGATCTTCTCCACATTTTATTATGTTGCAACCACAAACTTTAATGTGTTTCAGATGAAATCACATGTTCCATCTGAAACAATTTAGGCGTCATCTGAGATTGGTCGCAGCTTTAGCTTTTTTTAATTCTACTTTCCTGTGTTTCTTCCAAAGTAGCTCATTATGGTGAAGTAAAAGAGAAATGAGTTTTAACATATAAAAATGTAAATAAAAAACAGTGGTGTGTATTTGTAACCACCCCCCCCTGCACTCTCATCCTTCTAATGTCATGTTCTGTAGGCATTGGTGCTTTTTGGTTTTCACTAGTGTTTGTATTTTGTTTATTTAGAGTTGCTTATTATTGCCTTTAATGTCTTGCCATATTGATTTATTCCTTTGTGTACTGTTTCTTACTTATTATCTTGCTTTCTGTTCAGTGTGCAATTTAGTTTAGATTGGTATTTTTACTATTAGTTCTTTCCCTTCTTTGTATTTTGGTTCAGCTCCCTGTTTTCAGTCCATGCCACCTTCCTTTGGTTCCCTAATCACCACTCTCACCCAGCTGTTGAGATGCTCCTAGTTGTGCCCACCTGGTTTCTATGTCACCAATCACACCTCCGCTGTATTTAAGCTCCCTGTTTTTTATACTGCTGGTTGATGTCGTTATACCTGCGCTGGTTTCATGTTCCTGTTCCTCCACCACACTCCTTCTCATGTCCCACCTGCATTTGGGTTCACCTCAACAACACATCATGACACCTAAACAAATACCAGCCAAACTCCCTTCAGAAGTCACTTACTTAGAGTCCATCTCTGTGTACTTTAATCTCTAAATTAATACAGCTATTATGTGGATTTTAACTTTTTAAATTATTACAAAAAATGTTTGAAAAGGATGCATCATTTTATTCTCACTATACAGCTACCTTGTGCACCACCTTGTGTTGGGCTACTACATAAAATCCCAATTAACGTCTTTCTGTTTTCACAGTTTTCACAGGGCAGGTGATAACATTTAGATTTCTGTCATAAACCTTTAGACGTGTCAGAGGTTCTGCAACCAAATATTAATAAAATGTATGATTAATTTTGTCCTTGGTACATTTAACTTTTGTTTGTTTTTATTTTTTCACATTATAATTAATCTGTTTCTGATTATGTAATTGATTGCTGCTAATTATTCGGTATAAAAACAGAAATCCTAAAATGGATGCAGCATTCATTTGCTTCTCTGTCATATTGCCAGTAAATTATAACTCTTATGCTTTTTTGTCACTGTCAAAGACTGTCTTGTGGTTTATCCTTGCTAAATAAAAAGAAAATAACTAAAAGAAATGTGCAGTTCTAAAACAAAACAAACACACCCTCTTATTGGACGCATTCTGATCATATTAAGATGCCAGAAATATTTGAAAACAATTTAAATCAAATAGATGGCTTTTTCAGAGGATTTTGGAAAAGAGAAAAGCAGGAAAAATATTATTCCCTGTTAAATATTTCATTTATCAATATAGTGTGATTGAGCAGGTCAACAAACCTTTGAATGACTTTAAACTTGTTGTATCAGTGATTTTTTTTTTTATTGTGGTTGCAAACTGTTGTTCTGTAGCTCCTTGGTCGAGTGGTGGTCTTCTGCTCTGCCCTGGCAAAGCTCCAGAGCGGGGGGATTACTGCTGAACAGGTATAATCTTGGCTGTTTCCTCCATCAGCATTGGCCTATTTGATGGGAGCTGGTGTTTAGAAGAGGCTCCACAGGATGAGATGCTCTTTAGCTGTAATCTCTATAAGCCCTTTATTTACTACAGGCCGGGGTCCCACAGATGTTCCCTTGTCACGTTTTACAGCTCACTGCTGCAGTTCTTCCAAGTTCTTCCAGTTTGACACTGTGCATTCTTATGTGAACTGCCTTAAAGTAGCTATTTTATTAAGATACTCAGTAATTATTTGTACACATGATGCTGTTAATTCTGTTCCGTAGTAGGCAAGCTTGCCTATATGTGCTGCTACTTTCCCAACTCAACTGAATGATTTGATGATTTAGTGCTGCAGGAATAATGCCAGTGTGTTCAATCCTTCTTTTATAAACATTATTTTGTAAGAAGCGTCTGAACAAGGACACTAAAGAAACATACCCAGAGCTATAATGGGATTGTTTAGATAAAAATGCTTTGTTTAGATCAAAGCATATCCATGTGTTAGAATGGTCAAGTCAAAGTCCAGATCTAATTGAAAATATATGGCAAGACTCGAAAGCATCTAATCCCAGATGCTTTCCATACAATCTGACTGAGATTTCACAAAGAACGGGCAAACTCTTCAGTCTCTTGATGTGCAAAGGTACTTTTTTTTTCATCAGAAATAAAACATGGTACAGCTTAAGCCATAAGATATATTGCATGTATTCAATTTCAATTAATCTTTTAAAAAGGAACATTGTTCTTTAGCTGGGCTGCATGGTGGCACAGTCGGTAGCACTGCTGCCTTGCAGCAAGAAGATCCTGGGCCCGCCTCCCACCCATAGACTGCTGGAGATAGGCACCAGCTTCCCCGCGACCCCCTATGGAAGAAGCATTATAGAAAATGACTGACTGACTGTTCTTTAGTCAAGTGGCTAGCTGTCATCAGCAGCCCCTGTGCCTGACGTATCAGACTCTGAACTTCATAGCCTAGATGCAAAAAAAAAAACACATTGTACATCACCCTAAGCACACATCCCCACTGTAAAACATGGAGTGGCAGCATAATGCTGTAGGGATGCTTTTTTTCAGGAGGCACAGGGAAGATGATTGTAGTTGAGTGGAAAATGAATGGAGCTAAGTAAAAAGCAATCCTGGAAGAAAACCTGTTAGAGTTTGCAATACATTTTGAGGCTGGGGCAGACGTTTACCTTCCATCAGGACAAGGGTCCTATTCAACATAGCTAGATCTGTAATGGAATACTTTGGATCAATGCATATTCATGTGTAAGTATTGCAGAGTTTAAAAGGTCTAGATCGAAATCCACATGAAAATCTGTGGCAATACTTTAAAGATGGTGTTCACAGAGGCTCTCCATCCACTCTGAGATTATATTGCAAAAAAGCAAAGGGCAAAGCTTTAAGTCTTTAAATGTGCAAAGCAAGTAGAAACATACCCCAAAGGTCTTGCAGCTGCGATTGAAATAGGTGGTTCTCCAAAGTATTGACTCCTGGGGTCCGAATATACCACACTTTTTGGACTTTTATTTGTAAAAATAAATTTGAAAGGCATATATCCTTTATCTTTCACTTTATGAATTACTTTATATTGGTTAATCATAAAAAAATCATACCATTATAATACATTAAAGTGTGTGGATGTAATGTGACAGAGGGACAAAGCTTGAGGTGTATGAACGCATCTTCAAATATTTTAAAGGATTCATATTTAAAAGGTTCCTAAAAAATATAAAGGGCCAAATATCTATTTGTGAACGTGTTCACCAACAAATTCCCATGTTTAGATATATCCTTGTCTAATGTAGTTTATATATACAGGGGTTAGACAATGAAACTGAAACACCTGTCATTTTAGTGTGGGAGGTTTCACGGCTAAATTGGACCAGCCTGGTAGCCAGTCTTCATTGATTGCACATTGCACCAGTAAGAGCAGAGTGTGAAGCTTCAATTAGCAGGGTAAGAGCACAGTTTTGCTCAAAATATTGCAATGCACACAACATTATGGGTGACATACCAGAGTTCAAAAGAGGACAAATTGTTGGTGCACGTCCCTGTTGGTGCACGACCCTGTGGAGCTCCATCGGGAGCTCCACAGGGTCAATATACACCAAAGGTTTGGCTATAGCAGCCCGGCCGTGTATATTGACCCTGTGGAGCTCCCGACGGACAGTTCTGGTGGAAACAGGAGAGTTGAGGTGCACATTTAATTCTGCCGTGATTTGGGCAGCCGTAGTTTTATGTTTTTTGGATACAATCCGGGTTAGCACCCGAACATCCCTTTCAGACAGCTTCCTCTTGCGTCCACAGTTAATACTGTTGGATGTGGTTCGTCCTTCTTGGTGGTATGCTGACATTACCCTGGATACCGTGGCTCTTGATACATCACAAAGACTTGCTGTCTTGGTCACAGATGCGCCAGCGAGACGTGCACCAACAATTTGTCCTCTTTTGAACTCTGGTATGTCACCCATAATGTTGTGTGCATTTCAATATTTTGAGCAAAACTGTGCTCTTACCCTGCCAATTGAACCTTCACACTCTGCTCTTACTGGTGCAATGTGCAATCAATGAAGACTGGCTACCAGGCTGGTCCAATTTAGCCATAAAACCTCCCACACTAAAATGACAGGTGTTTCAGTTTCATTGTCCAACCCCTGTATATATATATATATATATATATATATATATATATATATATATCATATATTATGCATATTACTGTGCATACATACTCATCAAATTTACCAAGGCTTGGGACTATATATGTTTCAATGTCTGTTAGTACGTGTGAAGCCCCCAGCGTGTTTTCTCAGGAATGGTAAAATGTGTATAGGTTATTTGCTCTCAATCAGCCATCACATTTTCCCAGTCGAAATGTGTGTGAAAGTAAAGCTCTATGCTGTATGCAAGTGCGTCAAAACCTACGTGTTTCCCAGGAGAACTCTGAATCCTGCAAATCTTGGCATCTCTATTCCTGGTGTTGGTCCCAGGAGGATCAGCGGGAGATTCCACCTTTCCCACATTGCTCCTTGATCCACCTGACTCCTCCTCGCCTCGCCCATAAGCCTACCTTTGTGCGCAGCCCTCAGTTTGTTTGAACATTTAGACAAACGTGGTGAGAATGTGCCACAAAATGGAAATCTGGATTCTTGCATTCCCACAATGAAAGAAAACATGTCTGGAAAGACTTTGATGAAGAACAAGATACATGTGTAATTTCCTTGAAGGACTTAATATTAATCCCTCAATAAGCAATTTGCCTTGGAAAATAACTAGGAAGAAGTATCTGTGACATCCTAAGATCCACGCTTGCTAAAATCATACGTTTGGTTAAACCGAATTTAGTTAAACTGTTGTTTTAGTAATTCTGTAAGAAATATTTTTTATTACAAGTTATTGGCAATGACTTCTTGTTTAAACTTTTTCTTAGACAAATGTGATTTACAGTTTTGAGATGAGCTTTTCATTGACTTTGTTAGATAATAAAAAAAATTTTAACACAGGATATCATAACTTAACTTTATTAAATTACTCTTTTTTTGTGGCACTTGTGGCCTTTACTTTTCTTTTTTTTTTTTCAACAGTAAACTGACAGGAAAGGGGTGGAGAGAGGGGGAAGACATGTAGCAAAGGTCGCCTGGGCCTGGAGTCAAACCCACAATGCGTTGAGGACTGAAGCCTCTGAATATGGGTCACAAATTTTACCCCTGCGCCACCGCCACACCCCTATTAAATCACTTTTAATTATAGGTTATCATAAAGAACTTGAGATTAAGCAACATTTCACTCCTGGTGTGAATTATTTCTTTGTTACCCTATCTCAGCTGTATCTTTGTACTCAAAATCTAATTTGCTGGCCAATGTTTGCTATTCATTAGTTATTGCTGTGACCGTCAGCTTTAGTGACTGACCTTATGAGGCATTTTGTCACATTGTAGTCAGTAAAACCAAACATTCTCCAGGTTTTTTTTGTGAAGAAATATCTAGACTAGACAATAAACGACATTAGGTACACAAGATTGAGATGAATGTTTGTCAATGTTTTTGGGAAAACTTAGAATCCTATTTTTTTTGTTATCACCAATTGAATGAAGGTTTCAGAACTTACAAATTGTGTTTTAAAGAACCTGTGATCTGTCCAGAAGAACCAGGCCCAGGTTTGAATTGCCTATGTATTTCAGTTCTACTTCTATGCTTGAGATAATGCTAAAAAGGGTATGTGAATGAAATCTTTGTGTTTTCACAAAAACAATGAATGATTCTTGTTTTGTTTGTTTGTTTCAAACAATCTTTTTTGTTTAGATTTTTTTGTTGAAGTGTTTGGGATTTTGTGAAGTGAGGTTCAAAGAAAGGTGTCATGTGAATTCAACCTGAAAAGACTCACAAATGACAGAAACACAAAGGTGGTAAGTTTATTAGCTGATGTTTGTTTTCTTTTGGCGCTCGGACCCAGATGGAAGACATGGATGCTGATAATGACATGAGCTTGAATAAACATCTTAGAGTTACAATTAGAGAAGTCTTCCCCCCCGGGATCCTGATACTAGTGGTGGAGTGGAGGCCTGAGGAGATAAGAGAGTCAAACGGAGCTTGAAGCCTGATGGTGGAGATAGGGAGTAGGAGGATCAAGGCTCAGCTGAAGAGCAGGGGATTCTGCATATAAAGTCTTTCAAAGTGTTTTCACTTCATCCTTGTGGGATGATTGGCTGAAGAGGAATGCGTACCAGAAGCTGATTGGTTGGAGCGGAGAATGTAGTGGAATAGTTAGACAGAGCCAGGAGTAGAGGTGAGTCTTCCAAGTTGAATTTTCATCTAAAATCCATATTGTAGACTGTTAACATAATGTTCTATCCCACTAACATGAACATATTCAGTTTGAGTTGTTTTAAATTGCTACAGTCAGCTAAAAAAAATGGTGTACATCTGACTGGCTTTTTAGCTCCTGCCACTTTGAGGTCTTGTGCATATGGTGATATGATATCTTTCTCCAACTGGTAAGGGGAGTTTTACCAGTAAGATGTTCTCAGAACCTGACTTCAAAAAATCCAAACTAACACTTCATGACAGCCCCTAACAGTTTTAAACCATTTAACAGCCTTTTTGGAAATTGATAGAACTGCTCATGAAGCTAAAGTTAGCATCAGAATCAGAGCTTGCTGTTTTGACTAAATTTAAGGTACCCCAATCCCCTTCATCCTCCAAATTATTCCCAAAATCTAATTTCCAAAACCATACATTGTACATCATCTTGTCTTGTGAGCTCAAACCATCATTACAACCCTAGAAACAGCCTTTAGTTTGGCCCCAATAGGGAGCTATGAAGCAGATACAAACTTTACTGTTATAAGTAGTTAGGTATTTCCAGTCACGGTATTCTTACAGAAGTGCTTTTAGCCTGCCTGGAAATAAGTATTTATGAATCAAATCTGTCATCACAACAGGGCCAATCAAAAACTACTTCCTTTCTTACTTCAAAATAAGAGTCCCAAACAGATACAAGGAGTCAAGTTTTACGCACCCACCTTTATATCTGGGGCTCATATCTTGCCAAACAAAGCTGAACAACAACTGGATTGAGCTTTACAAGACCTCATTTTAAGTATAACATCCCAGCTTTTTAATCCCGTGAGATCTTGTATTACAAGATCTTTTTACTCTCCCTGTTTTCTATTGATGTTATTTAAAGCTAGCAGAAAGTATCATGACTCTTCTGTTGTGGAAGCAATTCAGCTGTCTTTTGCAATAAGAAATTAAAACAAAAGGGGTTAGATATTTAGCAGTTTTCAAAAACATCACCTGAAAAACACTAAATAAATCAAGAGAAGGGAAACAGGAAAGGAGCATTCAAAATATAGAGGGAGGAAGCAAGAGAGAGGGAGTAAGAAAGAGACTAAGAATGATCTATGGCTGTAAGCGTCGTCTGAACATGTTGTGAAAGTGAGGTTTTCAGACGCTGTAATTTACACAGATTTACATCACTTTGGCACAATATTGGACCACCTGCACTTCAGTTCATGTGAGAGACTCCTGAGAGCTGGGAACAAGAACTAGTCTTTTCCAAAAGCATGAGATCTGAGGTCAGTGGCAGCCCCCAGTGCTTCTGTGACAGTCTGACACCTTCATTGTGTTTGGATGTACACGTGTGTTTCTCAGCCCGGAGGTATTCTCAAGGTTTAATGCAGCTGTCAGTTTTAAGGAAGATTAATTAAAATTAAAACTGTCAGTGCTTTAATTACCTCGATCAAGTGTCTTGTTCCTCCACCTGATTCTGACCCAATTTTCTCTCCAGAGCTTATGTGGACTAACCTCTGTTTTTCAATGAAAATGTTTTTTTTCCTACTTGTTTTTAACAGATCAGGTTGTTGCAGTTGTTTCCATTAAAATATTGGTAACTGGTTGCACTGGATTTCGTTAAGGGGTATCAAAGTAAAGGCGGCAGAAAACAAATGCAGGAGCCGGATTTTAAATAGTAAACAATATTGTAAATCTTGTATAATTTTCCTTCCAACTGAATTTTACTCAACTTTGTGTTGGTCTGTTTCATACAGTCCCAATAAATTCAATGAAGTTTGCAATAGTAATGTGAGAAAATGTAAAAAAACTCAAGGGGTATGAAGACTTTTAAAAGGCACTGTTAGTTCACACGTATTTCCATAACCAATATACTGGTTACGGATTGATATGGATATCAATCTTATCTATAAAACATGCAGTAAAAATTAAGTATAGGTTTTATTTTAAGAACTCTCAAGGTGGAAAATGTAATGTGAAAGCCATCTTCTAATGTTCCTATTGTTTCACACAGCTCTTACAAGATGTGGCATTGAAATCAAACACAAATAATTACTGGTCTTCATGCTTAAAGTGGTGCTACACGTTTCTGTAGCTGAAATCATCACACGAGCTCAGAAACACTTGAGAAAATCCTTAACCGTAAAGATTCGGGAAAGCAACTGCTTTTGATAGGCCTGATAGCTGATTCAAGAGGGGAGTAGGCAATATGGAGCAGTGTTTATTGCATTACAAAAGAATTAATACTCCTTTAACTGTTTATTTCACCACAGCCTTTAATGTGTTTTACTGGAATGTTTTGATAGACCTACACGATGTAGCAGATAATTGAGAAGTGGAAGGAAAATTACATTTGGTTGTTAAAATAAAATAAAAAATAAAATAAAATCTGAAAAGTGTGGTAAACTTATATGGTGGCTCTCTTCTGGCCACCCCTCCATAAAGAAAATATTTCTGGAGTTCACAATTAATAGCTGTCCTGTTGACAGATTTTCCCATCTGTGCTGTGGATCTCTGCAGCTCCTCCAGAATTACCATAAGGTCATTGGCTGTTTCTTTAGTTATTGCTGTCAATGCCTGGTCTGGCAGTTTAAGTAGTTTTCCATGCCAAGCTAGGTTTTGCAAGTGTGCCGTACATAATTTTCAATTCTCTATATATCATTTACAGATGGCATATTGAGCAGTGCTCCACAAAATATTTAAAGGTTAGAATAATGTCTTCTGATCTAACCCTGCTTTAAACTTTTCAACTTCTCCACATCTTTGTCCCATACCAGTCTGCTGACTTTTTAGCTCTTCATTAAACTGTTTGTTTATGAATGTTCTCTAACAAACCTTGACGGCTTCACTGATCAGCTGGATTTATACTATACTTTAAACTAGACAAAGATGTATTTTATTTACTAAAAAGGTGACTTTTAAAGGAAACTAGTAGCACTCTAATTTAGACCACCAAAATAAGGGGGGCTGAATACAAAAGCATTCCAAACATTTTTGATTATTTCAGTAAAATCTGTCACTTTTTCCTAGGTTTACAAGTATGCATTTGTTGGTTTGTTGCATAAAATCCCTAAAGAATACATAGAAGGTTTTGTTGTAATGTCAGAGAATGTGAACAGGTTCAAGGAATACAGATATCTTTGCAAGGGACTGTATAAAGACATACGATTCTCTTTGAAAAGCCTGGCTTTTTTAATTGTAAACAAAACAATGCAATAGTAAGAAGTCATGCGTTTTGTTTTGTGGCATTTAGGCATCATTGCAACCCATGTCAACATGCTCTATAAAGGCATATACCAAACACAGGTATTATATGCTTTAAAAACGCAGCGTAGCTGAAAAGTTTATCATAACACTGGCAATGGTATAGTCCTAGACAAATTGCTTGTGGATACAGTTAGACTGGCAAAGATGCTAAGAGTGGATACTTTGATGTGGCAGTTTGTCTCCTTTGAAGTTAGTGTTGGAGAGAGACACAGACAATTAGAGGAGTGGAGAAATGGTTTTGGGTCACAGCAGCTGCTGACCCCTCCAACCATTTTCACACAGGATTGAGAGTCACTCAACAGGGGACGATGTAAACTAAGACCGTTGATCTTTGATCCTGGTTTTTAGAATTCTTGCACACACACACACAGAAATGCACACATAGGATGTGGAGATTTAGAGTGGCATCTTAAAGTGGGTGTCATCCCCTACCCTCATTCACAACCTTTGCGACAATGCAGGATCTGAATCTTCTGCCAGTCTGAAAAAAAACTGGGTAAAAACTTTCATTTAGAGGGATTAGACTACTAGACTAATTTGTTCAACATAGTAACAGTTGTCAAGGTGAAATATTCCACATTTGAATTTTTTCTGCTTGAAATGTTTATGTTGAAACTGGTGGATTCCTTTGCCTCTGGTGTATTATGACTAGACAGGCCGATTGACAATAATAGTCACCCACAGAGGTGTGGAAGAAACAATGCCCATCTGCCTTTGACTGCTGTGTAATTAGCATTAAAATCAAATGCACTGTGTTGAAATGTAGGCAGGAACCCCTGCTAAGCAGACAAAAAGGTGCATGCCTAGAGAAAACATCAATGGGTGACATGACAGGACATAATCACCCTTCTCCTACTTGCAAGCTATGCAAATGATACCTATCTGAGAAACAATGTCATTATTATAAGCAAAAAAAAAAAAAAACACAAAATGCATGTGCCATTATCCTACATTGTTGTATGCTGGTGTGGACTAGAAAAACCTACCTATAATCGATCTGTCCCAGGGGCTCAAAACAACATAACAAGCTCTCTTGGAAAAGAACAATAACAAAAACAAACTACTTCAGTCCAAACTGGTAAGAGATATATGAATATTCAACATACTTCATATTATCCATTTATTTCCTTTGAAAAGAACAAATAAATATTTTTTACTAAAAAATTGTCAAAAGCTGATGTTTTTTGAGCAGACATATTCGCTCATTTTTCATTCTTAGTTTATTATAGACAGACATTTGATTACCTGGTATTATTGTAAAATTTTACTTTGCATTCTACAGCTCTTCTGTTAAGTCTTTGGGGCTTTGATTTGTCCTAACCAATCAGAAGAGACCAACATATATTTACCTACATTTGCTGTTAGTTCATCCATGGAGTGAATTTGCTGTATTTTCAGTCATTTAGACCCCAGGTAATACACTCATTTACTACACATTTTTATTTATTTGTTCTGCCTACCCACTTTTTTTAAGGTTCAGGGGGCCAAAGGTTATCCCATGGAGCTGCCACCATGCAAAAGCATTTCCTATCTAACATATTTATACACGTTGAACCTTTTAGGTCTGAGCTCTGACTGCTCAGACCTAAATTTAATCTAGAATATGTGACTTTAAAACTGCTGTTCACACACACTCCCCTATTCTGTAAAGATAAAATGGGTAAAAATGTCAAATTCTATATGTGCAAAGCTGGTAGAGACATACCATAAAAATGGCTTTTTACTGTAATCGCAGCAAAAGTTGGTTTTTCAAATTATTGACTCAGGAGGGCTGCGTTCTAACTCGCACCACACTTTTCAGATTTGTATTCATAGAAAACTTTGAAAACCTGCTCCACAAATGCTGCCTCATGTTGGTCTACCACATAAACTCCTACTAAAATACACAGAGGTTTGGTGCTTTAAAGGGTCAAAATTCAAAAAAGGAGTATGAATATGTATGCAAGGCACTATACATGCAAAATATGTAAAACTCTAAAGTTTAAAGTTTAACTTTTCTAATACGCCATATGTGAGATGTTAAGGGTTTCAGACAGTATTTTGAACTGTTGCCCTCTGTTAATAGAAAAGTACAAGCAATTTGGTCTTCTAAGGGTGCACCATATTAACAAAAAACAAAAGTCAGGCTCTTTCCCTTTATGGTTACTTTTGTCAGTGACTGTATAATAAGAAAAATGTGTTCATTCTATCACAGCATCAGATAACAATGATGCACTCTCTTGAGACTATAATTAAACAGCACAGAAGAAAATGCTAAGGACAGCAGATCAAGTTGAGCCTTTGGATCAAACACTTTCCTGCCCCCTTTTTGTTTACAGGATCATAATTAGGCACTCAATCGGTCATAACAGAGAATGGGGAACAGTGGCAGCGTTGTTCAGAAACAGTACCACAAGACTTTTAACCCCCTTATAGAGAAAAATCACCCAACCAAGTAAAACAAATCCGAAGCTGACTTCTGATTATAATGCCACAAGACTTTATTTGGCAAATGATTTTAAAGGAAATCACTGAGGTAAGAACGTATGAATGTGTATCAGGAGCAACAGAGGCAACAGAAAGGACTGATAGTTGTGAGCTTGGCTTCATCACTGATCATTTATTTCTCATTTTTAAACCAATTCTACAATTCAGTTAGGACTTAACTGGAAGGAATGGAAGGAATTTTAAATGGGTGGTATATATTTGGATTTTAATTAAACCTTTTTGCATTTTTTGTAAAGCACCTGAAATGACTTTAGTTGTTCATAATTAGTTATCAGTGAATTTGATAATTTGAACTGAATTAAAGTTAACTAAACACACAGAACACCTGACACAAGTGAATACTTAATTACAGCAGGGTTGCACCATCCCCTTGAATGATTTAATGAATGAATATTGTCACACTACAAACACAGACTCCAATGCATTCATTAAGATTGTATGGAAAATGCCACTTAAAGCACCACATACTGTAACTCTGTGAAGTGAAATGAACAGGATAAATGATTTACAAAACTCTTGCCCCCTTCAGTCTGATATCCCTAAATAAATCCAGTACAAGCATTTGCCTTCAGAAGTCACAATTAAATAGATTCCATCTGTGGGAAATTTAATCTTAGAATAATGACAACTTTTCTGTGAAGGCTGCAGAGGTTTGTAAGAATACGTCAGTGAACTATCAGCATCATGAAGACCAACTGCGTGTCCAGTGAAATATCCGTCCACAATGATAAATCTCATTGAGCTGCTGAGATTCACAGCTCAACTAGGATAGATAGATAGATAGATAGATAGATAGATAGATAGATAGATAGATAGATAGATAGATAGATAGATAGATAGATAGATAGATAGATAGATAGATAGATAGATAGATAGATAGTCGTGTCATGTTATATGTAGTGATGTGTAGTTGATATGGTCACCCTGCTCAGTAATCACAGCGTGAAAACTTATTTGCATCAATCCTCTAACAGCACAGTCCCCCCAATAACAATTTAGCAGTAGCTGCACATAAAGAGCTAATGTTTCGCAGCAGGCCAATTACGTGGCTGTTTACATACTGATAGACTGTCTCAGATAGCTTACTTCAGCTCCTCACACCTTGAGGAGCCTGTTTGCTCAAGCTTCGTTTGAGCTTGTCAACAAGCACAGGAACCTCCTCCCATCCTGTCTTCACTGTACTTTTTCTCTTCGACCCACTGAAACGGCCGCCTCCCCCTTCCACCACCCCCACCCTTCACCTTCCCAAGCACCGGTTTGATTAATGGGCTTGTCGAGCTACCTGGCTCACGACAACAGGTTATTTCCATTACTGCTGGGATTCTCTTTAATAATGGGATGCAATGTAATGGCAGAGCACGGGGCCCAGCTGTCTTGTCCCAGCTGGGGGACAACAACAGGGCTCCTTGGCGCTAAAATATTCATGCGCTTTTGTTCGAACACTTGACATTTTGTGTTTATCTGTGGCAACACATCTTGCCACAGATAAACTAGGTTGCTGGGTTTTTCTGAATGAAGTGCTGTTTTGTCATCTTTATGTATAATTTATGTTTGAGTCATTAAATGGAAATCCACCCCACACAGACACTTACGCAGGCAAGCAGCTGGAAACATGTTAACGTTTGCCCAGAACATTTGGCCCTAGCACACAAATATATCAACACTTTTAGTAATTTAGAAAATATGTTTAAATTTGAGCTAGTGTGTGTTGGTAATAGGAGAGAGGTGGCAGCGATCTGAGAGGGTTTTTAACAGCGAGGCACTCTGCTGAAGAACCTCGTCTGTCGGCGGGGCACGGTGGCTTGGTTGACTGAACAGTTGGGCTCTTTGATTTTCAGCTCAGTGTTGTTTTTGACTCTCCTGTCTTGATGTTGCATCACTTCCTCTCAGGTGCAGACAAACAGTGCCACTCACCTGCTATCCCCTGCTAGAAACCCAGACACAAAAAATAAGCTGATGAATAACTTGAAAAGCTTAGAGCTTGAAACAGGGACTTGATCACAGGTTGTTTAAATTACTTTTTGGAATAAGATCCAAATGTATACCTCTTGCTTACTGAAGTACTTTGAAGAAATGCCATATTCTAAGTATTTAGAGTGCTGGGTAGGAGATCATAGCACTTAAGTTCTTCCACTTTCAAGGTTACCTTTTTGAAATTTACTAGACAGGACAGCAGTATATTTATCTTGCTGTGTCATCAGACACTAAACATTTTTTGAGCAAGCTTATCATTTGGATATCACGATATTCAGTTCTTTCCACTATTTCCTTTACCTGCAGCAGAACGATGTCATGTTGGTGTGAGTTTGCAACAACACATAAAAATTCTCAGATTAGTGCAAGGCCAACAGCTAGTCAGGCTAGCAGATGGAAACCTGTTTTAACAGATTTTAGCAATTTATAACAATTCTAACTAATAATGTTTAAATCCAGCACATACAAATCTACATTAGAGGATAGTAATCATCTAAACTTTACAAGAGATTGTTGTTAAGTTTGTTGCTGGGGTTCCAGCCTAACATTGTCCAAGATGGTAAGGAAAGCGACATTGGTTGAGGTTGCCACTGTATCAGTTTGCCTGATCAGCTGTTGAATCTGCCAGGATACTTTCTACCAAACTACCTGGAATGATCTATCTTAGATGTTGTTTCACAAATGAGAGTTTGCAGCAAAATCCAAAATTTATGTCACTTTTGTCGCACTTAGAGAGGATTTAGGAGTTGCAGCTGAAGAGGTCTGATTGATATAGAAAGCAGATTCAATCTTTACAACTTTAGTATAGTAACATGGAGGTTCTTTAGCTGCAAATAACAACAAACGGTCTCTTGCAAAAATGTAGACCTTTAATGTCTGCTAATATAGCCTTATGTCCCACAGACATTGATACTCATATCTCAAATAAAATGGTTAACTCCTTGTGGACTAATGTCATGAACTCGCTTCAAACCACCACACAGTCAAGTTGACCTATGTACCATATATCACTAATGCCTGTTGATGCATATTCAACACATACCAATAATATTATTGGTATGTGTGCACAAGCATGTAGCTAATTTGAATACCAATAACTAAACATTTATCTTTGTATGTGCTATATTCAAAATAACAATTTTTTAAAATTTTATAATCAGTTTGACAGCAAAAACAAATACTTTATTTTTACAATAAAAATGTAGTAAATGAGTTAAAATCAACTAAAATGGGGCCTTGTTGGACTAGCCCTCCATGACTCTAAGAATTTCTTCACTTTTCTAGAAATATACTGGGATTTTACACCTTTCTACTACAGGTAAGGGAACTATTATGGATAATGCTGAGCCCCTAGTAGGGGTTCGTTCTGTAACCGGTAGGTTGCCGATTCAAACCCCCGCTCTGTCCGTCTCAGTCATTGCGTCTTAGAACAAGACACTTCACCCGCCTTGTCTGCTGACAGAGAGCTGGTCAGAGGGCCCAGTGGCGCCGATTGTATGGCAGCCTCGCTTCTGTCAGTCTGCCCCAGAGCAGCTGTCGCTACAATGTAGCCTTCCACTGTCAGTGTGGAAATGTGTGTATGAATGGGTGGATGACTTATTGTAGTGTAAAGTGCCTTTGGGGTCCTCGGACTTGACAAAGCGCTACACAAGTGCAGGCCATTTACCATTTACCTTCACAGAACCTCACGTCTAAAAGCACAAACTATCCCTTTAAACTGTTGTGGCTGGAGCCACTGTTGGTCACTCACAATAATTATGGCTTTTGTAAATATGTACAAAAATGAAAAAAAAAAATCTAAAATATTTCAAATTTCATATTTTGACATATGTGTTACAAGTCAAAATAGAAATGATATATAGCTTAGCATCATGACTTCACTGTACTTTTTAAATAAATGTTTTGATGCAACAGTCAGGGTCACATGTCATTGCAATTGTTTATGTTGGGAATCAGCTTAGTCATTAAAGACTTGCAGAACAAAGCCTCTGTGAGTACTAGACAGACCATCCTTTGGCGATCTGAACCGAAATGACAACTGAATGACAACTGTTCTTTTAATATTAATATTTTTCTCTACCCTGATATTACACTTTGGTAGCTTAAAAGTACGTCTTCAAAAACATTTCCTTTAAAAGGAGATACTTGCAAATAGATATAACACCAGTTGCTTTTAGTTAGCTTTTATATCTTATATAATATAGATTTGAAAATGTTTCAGCACGTGTTCAACATGTTTTCCACATATTTTACAGTCCTCATGTGGAACTGTTCCAATGTGATTCTGATAAAAAAAATGCTGTTTTTTACAAGTTGTCCCTTTCACATGTTGAACATTTTATTACATATTACATGTACATTTTGCTATAATTATTTGAGCATGATCTCATGTAAAAACATGCAAACTTTGTGTTTTGTTTATAAAAAGAAGATAAAATGTTTAGGAAGCTAATCTTTTTAACTTTGTCCAAAAAAACTGGACAAAGGATAAAATGGAAAAATGTGAGAGTCAAACTATATTTTTAGAGATTTTATGTCTGTATCCAAAGAAACACAAACAGAAAAAGTTCATTATGAAGTGTAAGGTGAATTGACAGATGCTTGGCTTCAGCTACTGGAAACTATGCCACACACCATCTTCTTAGCTCAACTCATGCCTGAAAAACTGATGGTGTGTAGACCGCAGCCCACAATGAGTCACAGCACAAGTTGTTCATGAGCCTGGCAAGGTAAAGGATGTTTTTTTTTTTTAATTGTTGTCAAGCCGTTAACAGATTAGCTGTCTGCTTTGTCTGCTTCTCCTTCTCTGTTAGTTTGTTTAAGATTTTTTTAAACGTCATTAATATTTACACAATTTTCCTCAGTTCATACAGTCACAATATAGGCACAGTATTGTAAGTCAAGCTGAAATATTGGGATGTTCCTGTCCTATAATCTAGGAATTTTTGGATCAGTGTTTAGGGGTTTTTGGTGTGTGTTTTATTCTCAGTTTAGTCTTATTATATTCTTTAGATTTTTGTTTTGCACACAAATTTAATTGTTTTCTATAATCCTTCAGCTGTAGGTTAGAACAGTTTTCTATTCGAGTTTTTACTTTTTTAATATCCCCATCTGAGAGGAAATCTGCCAGTCTGGAGTATGAAAGATCAAACCTAAGGAGCAAACTAAAAACAGTTACCATGAAACTACTGGAGTAGCCTGACTCCATGGTCTTTAAGGATTTTTACAGATACAAATACATCTCCATCTTTTATGATTTTGTAGAGCACAGTCTGTACAGCTTCATGTCTATACCATCATAGGATTAGAGCTTTTAGGAATACAGATGATTAGTCAAACTTATTGGTCAGTGTCAAAATCCCAACATGTTTGTCTCTCTGAGAAACGTAGGCTGTAGGTCTAGCAAATTAGTTATGCCCAAAATTATTCAGATACCTTGCAGATTTAGAATTAATCTTTTAATATAAGCAACTTGTTTTTTCTGACCAGAAGGGATACTAACATTATAGAGTGACCCGGCCAAAGTCCTGACTTCAGTTTGATAGATATACTGGAGATGTAGCTAAAGATTAGGGTGATGGCAGGGAGGCCTTCCAACCTCAAAGACTTGGAGCTTATGCAAAAGATGAATGATCAAAATACCAGTGGAAACATGCAGAAAGAAAAGCAATTATAAAAAGGGTTTGATTGTTGTAGTCCCAATAAAGATTTTTTTCACTGATTATTTAAAAGGGTGTGAATGTAAATAAACACAGACCAATTAGCAATCATATTTTTTTTTAATTAATCCACCTTTTACATTTTTTTGAGATGCCTGTCTCATTTTGTTTTAGAAACAAACTTCTTGGTTGAATGAAAATATTTTAAATCTAAATCAGCCATGGGAATGAATATTGTTGGCCTTAGCTGTATCTCAGCTGAACTGACAGCTATGGATAGCCTGCTTATTAAGACCTTGCTCATTGCTTGGAGAGTTATTAAACACTTGTCTATGATACTATGTAGAAAGATTTTTTAAACTATTACCGACACAATTTTTTTGTTAACTTTTAATTTAAATTTACAAACCCAACCCAGATTTTTGGGTAAGCTCTGTTTCTACCAACATCTTTATTCTTTTCATGACATTTTCAGAAAACGTTTCTTAAAAAGACCTTTTTTTAAACAGTTGTATAAAATACTTGTAGTACATGTAACCTATTACAATATGAGGATGATTGTTTTGGGTTGGACAGTCTTGCATCTATGTTTAAGACTCTTATTAAAAGTAAAAAGCAGGAAGTAGTTCTTTAGTTGCCCAGTTTAGCAAATTTGCTGTTATATTTAGCAAGTATTCAAACCACTCTACTGTAAAGTTTTTCTCACAAAAAGCAACGAGCAACTGGGCTAAAAACTTTTCTGATCTTCTTTGAGTCAATTGTATACTTTGACTTAAAAAGCATGTATTGTTCCTAGTGCTGCCATGGTCCTGTCCCAAAGCACTCACAGGAGGCTCGGTCACTCCCAGCTGCAGTCAGAGAAGGCAACGTTCACCACACCCCACTCGTTTATTCTCTACTGTTTCTTTTTTTTTCCATTTAGGTAGTTAATGTAGATTCTATACATAGAATATCATCAAAGGTTATGGTTAAAAAATTTTCTCATTGTAACATGTTGTATGTTCCCAAGTAGACCACATAAGGATAAAAACCATACCAGACATAAGAAAACTAAATACATAAATAAATAATAATACAAAAAATATATAAGAAAAATCTCCATCAGAGTGTGTTTTCGGGTCACTTTTGCCAGTACCAAGTCTGAATAAAGGAGGAGGCTTGAAATTGTGCCATTAAAAAGAAATTACTTCAGAAAGTTTATCTATATTTATTTTTTATTTTTTTGCTGACTTTGTTTCTCCCACAGCCTTATTCCTTTTCATTGTCGGTTCTAGACAGGGGCCAACAGGAGCTAGGACCCTTGTAGAATTGGTCCTGGCCCCTGTTATGGCCCCATGTACTGAAAATATAATACTAAATCAATTTCTAATGATGATATACACTGGCACAGTACCCATAACTGATTGGTCCCTTGGACCAATTTTATATTTTACATTTAAACTTTTACTTCAACAAAAAATAAAAAATTAAGGTGTTGTACTTTTAGCTTCAGCCGTATTGAGATAGGATCACAGTTAATATTCTAAACATAATAAATTAAACAATTAAATATTGGCCTGTTTTTTGTTTCATTCTTTTGTTCTGTGCCCTATTAAAAAACTCCTGGTACATTTGGTCTAGAAATGCCACTGTTGCTCTCCCCAACAGAGTCCATTACAACAAATGTACATATGTTATGCAGGTGTGGTGATGATGTCATTTAGACCCTTGGGACAGCCTCTGAGTAGGAAATTTCTAATGGAACGCCCCCAAAAGTTGGAATTACAAGTTGGAAAGTCCAGGCAACAAGACAATACGCCACTTCCGCATTCAAGATGGCTGCTACTTTCAGCAATAGTAGTAAAACTTTCTTACTGTGACCGTTTTTAGCAGTTCTTCTTTAGTTATGTAAGATTTAGTCAGTCGTACATATGCTACTTTTCAGTGTTTATAAGACAAAATGTTTTAACACTGTTTGCAGTATATGCATGGAATACCGCATAGAACAGTGTTATTGTCATTGTTGTAAGACTTCTGTTACAGCTGCTAGCAATACGAACGAAAACAAGCAGGAAACTGGAACGCTACAACTCGGAGATAATGTAAAATCCCAACTTCCGAGGCTAATGGTATGCAGCATACCATCTAACTACCTTCTTTACTGATACGCTGCTATTGTGTTGACAGTCAGCTGCTGAAAACTGTCTATCAGGGTAGATGATAACAATGGTTTAGTAAAGCAATGAAGTAGCCTCCACTAAAGTTTTAAGTACCTTTTCTGGCAGCATGTTGGGTACTCGATAGAAAAAAAAAACAGTGACAGACAAGATACGAAAGATTCGTAAGCTCTTTGATAATCTATTGACAGTCTGTTAGCCACTAATGATGCTAAGCTTCGCTAAGCTAAAATGCTACTTTACAGCTTTTAATGAGTCTAGAATGCACTTGATCATCTTTAGTTCCAACTCTCTCAATGCTGAGACTGATCAAATACGAACTTGATTATTGTGTATTGATCAGATATTGTTTGAAATTAAGGCGGTGATTTTTGAAACCTTTACCGCATTTGTGAAAGCACAAAAATAGAATTTCTTACTCTACCCAAAAATTTAGTTAAAGTCCAATGTTGTCTTCTAAACCCTATAGGTTCATGCTCTTGTATCCTGGAAATATCTCTACATCTATTGTTAAATTAAAAATACCAAGAAACATCAGGCAGCAGTGCCGCTGACTGCCCAGCTTCCTGTTTCAGCTCTGAATAACAGTGTTTTTGCTAGAAAAACAAATGTGAACTAATTATTCTCCAATTTATGTGTTTTTAAAGGACTTTAAACTTTAATAAGGCTCGGGTTTAGTCTGATTACATTATGTGTAATACACCCCATAAAGATTTTATGCCAGTCATGGAATGTTTTATAGCTAAATTAGAAGGTGTGAAGGTGGTTTCAACACTCATTACACACAGAAATGTTCTTTCATGTTAAGGAAACAGGATGGATTGGTACGACAAGATTGCAGTTAGTGGCATAAACTGTAGCTGTTGCATGTAAACAATGGTGATGAGATGAATTTTATCTGCAACTAGTTCTTTCTCTTCATTTTGCCCAGACAAGAGAGTGTCGTGCACCCAAACAGGCGGTGGGTATATAGCTGCGAGAGGAAAGGGCTGGGGGATAATTTAAAGATGAATTAGGGCCTTTTATGCTGATGCCATATTGTCAACATGGCCTGTAAAACCTCCTTCTTCACTGCTCTTCCCTCCCCTTCCCTGCCATTCTTCCCTCAGTTCCACTTTATTTGTTCTAATTCCTGGGACCGGCTGGGTCTTGCCTGGATTTGGAGAGTGCTTGGTTTCAAAGAGTAATTGACACCTTACCTGTAATTTCATGGTTTCACTCCACCTGCCTTTGATGTCTGGGTCTTGGTTGAGGTTGGGATACGAAAGGAAGAGGCGATGTCATTTTGCATGCTCCACCACAAGCCTATTCCAGTTGTCCTGAGTGTTTATCTGAGCACGAATGACATGTCTTGGAGTTCAAAAAGAAATTACTACGCTGGGCTGTATCTAAATTTTACATACATTCAGGATATTCATTTTGGGCGTTTAAAGACATCTTTGAATTGTTCTCTTTTCTGGTTTGAATGATTATACAACAAACAATTTCAATGTTTTGTAAAAACTAGAACTGGAAGCACTGAGTTACACAAGTTCATAATTATACTTACAGAAAGAAATGTATACACACAGTCCCACTCATATTTGGTTAAATGTCTTTTAGCAAATTGCAGAGAAGCCCCAGTCGTTTTTAGCCATCAGCAAGATTCTAGCATAATTCTAGTTGGATGTTTGACCACTGTTCTTATCAAAATTGGTAGACTAAATTTAAATTGGTTGGATTACTGGCTGTGATGTCTGATTTAATTATAGTTCATACATTTTCAAAAGGGTTCAGACAGGGGTTATTCCAGAATTTTAAGATTATCCTGCTTAATCCATTTCAAAACCAGTTTTGATGCATGTTTTCGATTGATGTCCTGTTGGAACATGTCCAACTTTAAACCACCAGATCCAAATAGTCACAATCAGATGAAAAGAAATGGGTTGAATGATCAGGAGCTATCCAGAAACCACTAAGGCACACAATGGCTGTTGAGGGACATTTTAATTTTCACTACATATTCTATAAGAATTTTATTAATATTAAATAACCGTTTACAACAGAATAACAAATAGCAATACTGATTGTGGCATGTTGTAACAAACTATAAATAAAGTTAATTTGATAGTAATTTACAGAAATGTCCACCCCAACCCACTTTACTTTTACTTGCTAACTTGGCTCTATGACTACCTCCAATGGCGGGTCAAAATATTTTGTCTCAGCATTTTTTCTTTTCTAAATATGTGCATGACAATGGAGAGAAAAACAAACCAAACAATTAAGCCCAAAAATATTTAAATCCTTGGCAGATTTAAGTTTAAAATTTAAACATTTTACCCAGAAACTCCTTTCTGCAATGAGACAGGTGTCAGATAATATAAGAATATTGAAGGTCATCAATTTGGGGAAAAACAATTCTCCATTTGTATACAGATTTGATTATAAAATGTTATGTCAAAATCATTTATTCCCTTTTTAAAAATCTGTGGAAATATCTAATCAGTTGTTTCCATTGTCATTTTAACAAAGGCATGACTGTGCCCTTCAAAACATTCATATTAGTTCCAGTCACATGAACAGTGTTCATAAAATAAAAGTTTATTTTAAACCTACAGATATATAATATGAATAATGTTGCGTATGTCATACATCAACACTCCATAAGTCACTTAGACAGCAAGAAGATCTCAGGCCTGCCTTTCAAGTGTCAGGTGTCAGAATTTACTGTTATTTAACTATTCACCTTGAAACCAGCCAATACACATAGAGTAGAAACAATTGAAAGACCACCAGAAGAGGCATCCTTTTATTAATCTCACAGTTTTTTCTGTGTTTTAGTCATATATCTGCTTACCTAATCAGAGATACTCCATTCTGAATTGAGAGGAAGACTATTCTTGCAGATGCAGGCGGGCAGCAATGAGTGATGAGAAGGGAGTGACAGGAAAATTGCATTTGTGCAACCATGAATCATTACAAACAACCCTTTAAAAGGCTTCTCTCACTGTAATTACCTCCTCTGCGATGCTCTATTACGGGGTACTTTATTACCTTCTATCACTTTGCCGTGCCTGGCTTGGCAGATGTAGACCTCACACTGACTAACAAAACTTGGCAGGTGAATCTGTAGGACTGTCTGTTTGAGGGCAATAGTCGAGGCCCAAAAAAAGAGCAGCTATGACAAGGATTACGTAATGTGTGACTGTTTGATTGCAACAACATCAAGAGACCACATCTTAAAGTTATACTTTAAAAGCAGGTTTGAATTCGCTCTAGGCTGCACTGTCAGTGTGCTAATCAACAAGGGGGCAACCCTCTATAAAAAACAATTCTGTTGTTTTCTAACACTGGGGCTGAAAGGCTAAAATGTTACTATGTGTGAAATTTGCATGTTCAGATAATTGCTTTTTCTGTAAAAAGCCTGAAAATGTTTTGGGGAAATTGGACAGTGACAGTTTTCTGTCATTTTTAGGAATTACCATGCTATAAATTGGGGGAAAACTCCAGTATAAAATAATTGGCCAGAGGGTTTGAAAATACTTGTTCTGGAGGTGTTAGCCTCTTCTCTCTACATTCTCATCTCATCCCCTCCTATTCAGACCTCTTATTGTGTATTTAAAAAAGAATGAAGAACTCTGATCACCCTTGTCAAAACCATCATTTGACTTATATTAGTTCCACTGCCCTGTCAACCAATCAAGATATATTTATAGTGTGCTTTACACACCCAAAGTGACCAAAGTGCAGTACAAGTTCATAATTACATAAAATAAGCAACAAAATTCAACATCTATAGTAAAAGTAATAGAATAAGAGCAGTTAAAATAATAAAAACTTCAAATTGTGTTTCTTCCTGTGAGGGTGTCTTACTATTGAAGGGTTGGCCAGATATCCCCAAGTGCTCTGGTTTTCTGGTTGACAGCCAGTCATGTGGGTTTAAGTATATAGTTTTTTACTTGCATTGGCAGTGGCAGTGTGCATTGCATCCGGAAAGCATTTACACGCTGCACTTTTTTTTTCAGCCTAATTCCAATTCCATTAAATTAATCTCTCTCCTCAAAATTCTACACACAATAACTCATTATGACTTACAGATTTATTACAAATAGAAAACCAAGAAATTACATTTACGGAAGTATTTACAGCCTGTGGTTAATACTTTGTTGATTCACCTTTGGAACCAATTATGGCCTCAGGTTTTTTTGAATGTGATGCCACAAGCTTAGCACACCCATCTTTGGGCAGTTTCGCCCGTTCTTCTTTGCAGTACATCTCAAGCTTCACCAGGTTGAATGGGATATGTCTGTGCATCTCTGGAGAGATTTTCAGATCTCTCCAGATATGTTCAATCAGATTAAAGGGTGGACTCTAGTTTGCCACTCTGGGACATTCACAGAGTGGTTCTGAAGCTGCTCCTTCCAGATCTTAGCTGTGGCTGTTTGGGCGTTTTTTCCTGGAAAAAAATGAACCATCACCCCCCGGGCTGAGGTCGGTCTGGAGAGGGTTTTTATCCAGGGCGTCTCTGTACTTGCGCCATTTTTCGTTCCCTCAAACCTGGGCTAGTCTGCCAGTTCCTGCTGCTGAAAAAAAAATTCCCATGGGACAATCTGCCACCCCCCCTGCTTCACTGTAAGGATGGTATTTGGGCCCCCGGATGAGTGGTGCCTTTTTTCCTCCAAAAATGACGCCTTTCATTCACACCAAAGAGTTAAATTTTTTGGGCTCATCAGACCGAGAATTTTTTTCTCATTGGTCGAGAGTCCTTCAGGAAGATGGCCTTTATTGGCAAAAACTACCAGGACAGGCTTACTGCGCAGGTGCCTTTATTAAGGAAGGTGGCTTTCACCTGGCCACATCTAACCATATACAGGACGTGCTGCAGAGACGGGTTTTCCTTGGAAGGTTCTCTTTCCACAGAGGAACGCTGGAGCTCTGACACAATAACCATGGAGTTCTTGGTCACCTCCCTTTTCCCCCGATCGCTCAGTTTAGACGGCTACCTAGCTCTAGGAAGAGTCCTGGTGGTTCCAAACTTCATCCGTTTATGATGATGGAGGCCAGTATGTTGATTGGGACCTTCAAAGCAGCAGAAATTGTTCTGTATCCTTCCCTAAATTTGTGTCTCTAACATACAATGTCAACTGTGGTACCTTATTTAGACAGGTGTGGGCCTTTCTTAATCATGTCCAATCTATTGAATTTACCACAGGCTGACTCCATTTAAGCTGTAGAAACATCTCAAGGAGGATCAGTGGAAACAGTTAAGCACCTCAGCTCAATTTTAAGCTTCATGGCGAAGGCTGTGAATACTAATGTAATGTGATTTCTTAGTTTTCTATCTTTAATACATTTTCAACAATCTCAAGAAAACGTCTTATTGTATGTGGAATTTTGAGTAAACAGATTAATTTGACACCATTTGGAATAAGGTTGTAACGTAACTAAATGTGGAAAAAGTGCAGCTCTGTGAATACTTTCCGGATGCACTGTATGGAGGGACTCATTAGAGTTCAGTGAAGTTACCTTGGTCCAAATATACCATCAGCACCCACACACATACAAGACAAAAGCTTTGAATAGCTTTCCACTGAAGTGACTAACATCCATGAAAGTGTTAGGAAACGTGGCCCAAGAAGCACATTTAAATAAAAAGCAATAATACATTACACAAATGTAAGAGGAAGACCCACATCCTTGTTGGCTGACATGTTTGTAAATAAGCGCCCCCCCCCCGTTTTTTTAACTAAATAATCTGAACTGAAACCTATCTGTGTAGTTATGCTGCTATCGGCTTAAGGCTGGCTGGAGCGTACATAATGCCCACTTTCAACTCTTCGCTACATTCTCACACTACTCTCCAATTTTGCATTATTGCTCGTTATTCAGTTTTAAATTTGTTCTCATCTCGTTTCTCTTCCTAGAAAGCTACACCTGGCCTGGCATCTGTGTCTACCGTAACACCTTCTGGAGAGGGGAATCGTCCAAGCTTCTGCTTAGGCACAACTTATGCTCACCCTAGTACGGGATGATCCACATGGCCCTGTCTTTCAGTGTTTAACACTTTCTCTCTCATAGAACCAGAGCACATTGACTGAACTTTTACTGTAACTAACCTCTATGTGTTCTCTTCGACTCTAAACTTGAAAAACTGGCTTAGAGGTTATCTGTCTGTCTTTTTAGGTGAAACGACTTTTTAAAAAAACAGGAGATACTCCATTAACATTTATTTTAGATCCCATAGGAAGTACTCCGTGGATCAGTGATCATTTGTTATCTTCGTGTCTTGCTCTCGTCTCTCTAACCCCCGTCAGTCGTGGCAGATGGCCGCTCAATGAGCCTGGTTCTGCGAAGGTTCTTCCTGTTAAAAGGGGAGTTTTTCCTCTCCACTGTCGCTACATGCATGCCCTCAGTATGAGGGATTGCTGCAAAGTCAACGCCAGTGACTGTTCCAATGTATCTACATTGTTCATCCGGGAGGATTGCTGAATGGTGGTGCAAGTCAATGACTGGATGCATCTGCGGGTTTCTTAGACAGAAAACAACGTTGTATCCAATTTGAATAAAATATAGTAACTCTGACTGCACTGTTCACATAGTTAGGATTAAGTGGAATGTACAGGGGGTGGGGACAATGAACCTACTGAAACATCCCTGTATTTTAGTTGTGGGAGGTTTGGTTTCATGGATAAATGGGACCAGCCTGGTAGCCAAGGTCTTCATTGATTGCACATTAGAACCAGTTTAAGGCAGAGGGTGAAGCTTCAATTAGCAGGGTAAGAGCACATTTTTGCCTCAAAATATTGAAATGCACACAACAATTCTGGGTTGGACATACCAGCGTTCGAAAGCAGGAAAATTGTTGGTTGCATGTCTTGTGGCACCACATCTGTGACCAAGACAGCAATGGTCTTTGTGATGTTATCAAAGCGCCCAACGGTATCCAGGGTAATGTCAGCAGACATTACCACCAAGAAGGACGAACCACAATATCAACAGTATTAATTGTGGAAGCAAGAGGAAGCTGTCTGAAAGGTAATGTTTCGGGTGCTAACCCGGATTGTATCCAAAAAACAAAAACCACGGCTGCGACCAAATCACGGCAGATTAAATGTGACCTCAACTCCCTCCTGTTTACACTCCACCAGAACGGTCAGTCGGGAGCTTCGAGAGCGGGTCAATATACGAGCGGTTGGGCTGCTCTCGCCACACCTTTGGTCCCCTCATGCCACTTGCCACCGTCCCCCTGTTTCCCGAGAGGCGCCCGGCGGCGCCACTCTTGGCGCTGTGGACCCTGACCCCTGTCTGTCTCTGCCTGCGGTCCCCCCCACCACTCCTGTTTACACACCCCCCTCCGGCCCGCACGCGTCCAACGGCTCTGTGGCGACCCCCACGACCCCCCCCCCCCTTGTCCTGCACATCTCCCCCCCGCCTGTTGCCTGCCCCCCACACGCACGCACACGCCCCCCCAGCGCGGTGCGACCACCATACACACCGTCGCGGAGGTTGGGCCTGCCCTACTACACTGGCATCACACTTGGCCCCCCACTACTTTGCTCGATGGCTGGCAGTCCCCATGCACACATCGGCATCACCGAGCCATTCTACGCAGACCAGGGCATCCCTGGTTCCCTCCATCCCCTACTACATACTCGCACGTGCGACAGGTGCTCGTGTCTACACAAGGCAGACAATGCCACCACAAAATCCACACAAGACGGAACTGGTGACAAAAGCTTGGTTTGCCATGCAACATGGAAAGTGAAGTTGAACATCTTCCCATGGCTGGCACAGTCACCAGATTTGTAAAATTATTACTTGAGACACACTACTTAAAGGGTGTTAGTGGCGGCGCCACACCACAACCTGTACGGAAACACTCTTTCCACAGTCTTCACACAGTGACCTCGCGCCCACACTCCATCGCGCCAGCCGCTCCTGGCTACACCCTACCCTACCTGCCCACTGTGACAGGCCTATGTCTAGTCCTCCCCAAAACGCTCGCATTTGACGCTAGTAATTGGCCAGAAAAAAGGAGAGCCCTACACAACACATACAATAAATATAAGTGATCTAATAAAACCCAGGTGTTGTCAGTTTCATGTCCCACCCCCTGTATGTCACCTGCCTGTGTCGCCGGCTAGACAACAGTGTTGTGACACCACATGGCGCTGATCCTCATACAACAACACACACACATGACTTGAATTAGACAGTGACTAGTAGATGTGTTAATGCACTTTAGGAAAAGATGTCAAATATACACACTGAATCTGATCCTTTTATAGAGCTCTTGTCATGGACATAATTCACAGATCTATTATCACATATGGTAACGCACCCTTTTTGTGAAACAACACGGATTTTCTTGCTTACTGTTGGCAATCTCATTGAAATTATATTGTGTGCATACAGATCATATGTGCTTTGGTTGGCGGCCGTTCTTCCATCCCGGTGTTTCTCCCTCTCTACACCTCTTCTCATGATCGCTCTTTCCCCGTGCCTTCCCACCTTTCCCCCCACACGCACCCTCTCCACGTCCCCCCCCCTTTCCCCCCCTGTTCATGTTTGACTCTTCCCAGCTCCCACATCAGCTGCTCCCTCACCCCCTCCCCCTGCACCGTTGGCTTTCCCACACACACATTACACTACCTCTTCCATCACTCCTGATGTCGCCTTGCCCCCCCCACAACCGCTTTCCGTGCCCGCACCTTCCCCTCCCCACTTCTTCCCCCTTCCTCCCCTCTCCCCCGTTCCACGGGGAGCCGCCACTCCTGCCTCGCCTCTGTCCAGCCCGAGCCGGCTACTCCCCACTCCCTCCCCGACACACATGCTCCCGCCCGCTGGCACAGTTCCCCCCCACATCCTTGGCCCCTCGCTTTGGAGCCGGCCCGGACCAGAGCGTGCGTTGCCACCATGTGTCCGAGCACACCCTTCGCACGTCCCAGCCAGCCACTTCGAGAGCCCTGAGACACACTCCCCACACCCCCTACAGCAGACATTTAGGATGATATTTACAAGGCACGCTGAAGTAAGTGGGCATGTAAAGAATTAATATTAGAACCCACACCCACTTCAGGAACGGGTCAACAGCTGTCACATTCCGGTGAAATTATCTCAGCACCAGAGGACACACCACCACCTGTACCACCCTCTCACCACCTGGACTCCGCGGACCCGGGAGAGCTGCGACGACACTGTTGCTCCGTGGTCCCACCCCACGTTCTTCTTTTCGACTAACTGACAGTACTGGTTATTGCCCATTTTTCCTTTTAATCCTCAAAGACCGGCACCCGACTTGGCGGCGGAGCCAGCACACCGGACACGCACAACAACCCAAGAACACTACGGGCAGCGTCACACCAGTGTGACATTTCCACAGACGGTGATCACAACCGCTTTTATTTCTGGCCGAGCTATCTAAACGCCTCTAGGTGTTAGCATTTCACTCGCGTTTCTGCCCTTACACTCACAGACGTCCGTGCACGTACCTTTCCACCTCGGGCTCGCCCCCCCTCGCCCCCGCCTACCCTGGCGCTGACCCACAGTGGCCCGTCAGGCTCCCCACCCTGCCGTCCTCCTCACTCCTTGGCCCTCCACCCACACGCCCTACACAGCCCCCCGTCCTGTTTTCCCGCTCGCTCCTCCTTCCCCCCTGAGCGGGCTTTTTCCTGGCTTTCCTTCCCACCCTGTTCCCCCCCACCGCCCTCCCCCTCCCACACACCCACGTCCTCCTTTTTCCTTCAGCCATTCCCCTTTCTTGTCCCCACGGGTCCGACGCCCCCTCCAGCACCTTTTTCCCCCTTCTCTGCCCCACCCTCTTCGCCCCCTCCTCACGCCCAGCCCCCTGTCTGCCCCCCCCTCTGTTTCTACCCACGGACGTTTTCTGTTTCACACCCTTCTTTTCCCCCCCCACCCCCCCCTCCCTCCCCCCTATCGTCCTCCCACTTATGTCTTCTCTTTACCTGCTCCACCACCAGTTACACCTCATAGTCGCATCTCTCTCACCCCAACCATTTCAGCCCACCCTGTCTGTCTTCCCCGACGTCCTGTAACCTTACCGCGCGTCACTACACATTAGTTTTGTACACCGGCCTGCGCTCGGGCACCCCCTGCACACTTCCTTTGGACTGACCGGTTCCACGCCCCTGAGTCTCGTGCGAGCCCAGTGCCTCAGCCACACCCTCTCGATACGCCCACTTTATGACAATCTGCTCCACTCCTCACTTTATTGCCAGATGCACCCTTGTCTATTGTTTACTATCCCCCCCTCTACATTTTCGTGCCTTTACCATAAGGGGCCACATCTCCCGCCCAAACGCAAAATGACTATCCACTTCTTTAGCCCCATCCTAGAGAGAGTACCTGACCTCACAACTTCCATCATTTTCCGACACCACTCACCTTTCTATCTGTACTACCAAGAGGAATAATCGCTCACTATCCCACACAACCCTCTGGACAGCCATTAGAGATCCCCTATGTGAAATCCTCAGTTCCTTGTCCGATTACTGACCCCTACACCAGCTTTTCTCAAACGGATTGAAGTCCAGAGCATTTGCTCCCTAATGGCGCCACTAAACAACAAATTATTCGATTTATTGATTCAGAAAATAAACTAATATCTATTGTAAATTCTGGTAGAAAGATGTTAGTTTGTTGTCTAGATTAGAAGGAAGGAATCTCACCCCGTCCCTTTTCTGGAGCTATCTAACGCATGGATTTCTTCCGCCGTTATCTGATTTATCTTTACAAAGATCGTCCTCATATCAATCCTGACCCGCTTTCTTGTTGCTGAATAAGAAAGGCCTCTTTACAACGACCATGATAGCTTGTCCCACACCACTACACATGTTTCTACCCGGTGAACGAATTGTGTCTAGCGGTTGATGTGCAGTGTTAGTTTAATGCCACATATAGCATTTTGCATGTAGTTCAAGGAGTTTGTTCTCTCATTTCTGCTCCATTGGACCAGAGTGAAAATCAGTTTTAAACAGCATTTATTTTTTCAGTGTTCAAAATCTTTTTGCCAAAGCAGTCCACTTGTTGAATTCTTTCTAGATATTTTAACATAACATAGAATTGTATAGATAATTTTTTTATAAAGTCACACTATACTGTTAGTTTTTATATTTATTGTTCTTTTACTATATTTTTAAGTGTCAAATTTTTTTTCTGCCAGTGGAATTGGTCATTGTTAACAACTGAGTTGATGAACCGTCACTGAGAAGAGGCTGACTGAGCTGATCACAGAGCACTGGATCAGTACAGTGAGAGAACGGGACACAGAAGAGGGTGGTTCAAGGCAATTTGAGACGAGGCTGAAAATGAATACGATCACCACTGTAAATGAAATAACATCATGCTTAGTGTAATTCATTGTTAGTTCAGTCCCACTCAACCCCAATGAACATGCCCCAGTCTGGGGCTGCTTCACTGCCTCGCTGCCCAGGCTCCAAAGTGGTGCTCGGCACAAATCCAGTTTTCCATCTAAATTACCAGCTCCGCTTCGCAGGAGAAGGCCAGCGGGGTGAGAAGATCTCACCCTCCACCCCCCTCTGTCTGATCCCCTTGTAGGCCCGGTGCGAAGCTGGCAGAGCGTCTCGGATGGCCCCAGATTGCACCTGCACTGGGGGCTTTCCAGTTCTTCTCCCCCCTTTGGTTCACACACATGCACAAATCCATCATAACTGCATTTGCCTGTTTTGGGGTTTTAGTCTGTGACTCTGATATCAACATTCACTTCATTTTCAAACATGAGCAGTTATTTGCTAGTTTTGAGAGAAAGGTATAAATTATTTGAATATAGTTTCCTTAGACAGATTCTCACTGTGCGTTACTGTGTGCAATGTGCTGTTTTTCTGGCAGACCAGTAGCTAACACATTCAGTCAAATTTGGGTCAGCCTTTGTCCATTGGTGTAGAGCATTTGTAATGTATTGTGTTTTCTTTTTCTAAAAAGCAGGAAAGAGAAGATAACCCTACATAATCTTACTATAACATAATCCTACTTGAGCAACACATGATTCTATTAGACTTGGACATTCAGACAATAAGGGGACAACAAGGCTGCTATACACAATATAACATTTAGATGAAACATAAACACAAAGAATGCAAAAAAATGACCCTTTCAATTAATAAGCAAAAGTAAAATATGTTTTAGTCATCAATTAATAACTGTTTTCAACCTCATTAAAGTTGCAAAATAAGAATTGTCACATGGAGGCATCTCTCCCACAGCAAACAAGTGTTTCCCTGAACGTTTGGAGCGTAGCGGGTATCATGCATGATGGGGCTGTGCTGCTTGTCCAGGCCCTGCCTCAGGGTTGGGGGTTGTGTTTACCTCATAACAAAATGCAACACGGATTTGATGCTCTGCCACTGTGACTCTGTGTAAGCTGTAAACAGAATACACACAATGGCACACACATTCACAGTCACCTGTCGCTCTTTTTCTCTTTGTTGAATTTACAGAAACATTGACAGCATGCCTCTCTGTTATCAGTGCCCTGTGGTGCTCTTAAGGAAGGCATTTAACCTCCAGTTAGTCCAGTTGATCTGCCAAGTGGCATTGTACGAGATCCTAGTGCATAAGTGGTTTCACGTTGATTTTTCACCTTTTAGTTTATAATAAATGGAATATTGTTTACAAGCTAAAAGAAATGAATAACTTTCCTTAACTCATTTTATGTTTTATATCTGTAAACAGGAAACTCTATGGCGACTCTAAATCACAACTTTATTAGCAAATTGACTTGGCACATGCACAGTGCCTTGCAGAAGTATTGAACCTTTTCACCTTTTGTCATGTTACAGCAATAAACTTCAATGTATTTTGGGGTTGGTGTTATGAAAATTCTCTGTTAGCTGCCCTTGTGTATTCAGACCAACTCAGTCAATACTTTATAGAACCATCTCTTGTTCCACTTAAAGCTGTAGGCCTTTTCTGGGCCTTCAGCTCAGTCTCAAATCTCAAGCAGCCACAGCTTTATTTTCCAGGATTGCTCTGTATTTAGGGTCTTCCCTCTTTTCATCAACTCTCTCCAGCTTCCCTGTCCCTGCTGAAAAACCTATCCTCGTAGAATGATGCTGCCACCACCATGGAATGGTGCGTCCAGGCTAGTGTGTCTTGGCTTTCCACCACACATTGCATTTTGCTTGATAGGGCAGGCCACGATGCAACAACTAAGGCTATAGTTCTTGATGTGGCTGTCACGGGTTCAACACCTGAACCCCTTTCCTTTCAAATAAAGGCCACTATGGCCACAAAATCTTAAAAAAATATATTTTTTGGTCAGACCTTCTTCCATGTGTTTGGTTTGTCTCCTTCATGAAAATGCTTTTGACTTTCTTTTAAAAATCTACAATTGCTTCTTTGTGACTCTTCCAAAAAAACTGATTTATAGAGGCCACAACTGAAAGAAATCCTGACAGCAAACTCCCCCCACCTGAGCTGTAATTCTGTGCAGTACACCCAGAGTTAATATTAGCCTCTTGGTTGCTTCTCTGACAAATGGTCTCCTTACATAGTCTGTGAGTTTAGATAGACAACCATGTGTTGGCCGATTTGCAGTTCTGCCATACTCTTTCCTTTTTTAGATGATAGATTGAACAGTGCTCTATGAGATGTTCAAAGCTTGGTTATATTTTTATAACCTAACCGTGCTTTAAACATTTAAAATGTTAACTCAGGGCTTATTAATGTGATTCTTAGTCTGTGTCCTCACAGGACAGCTGTATTTATGCTCAGATCCCATGCAACATCGATGAGCTATTACCTAATTAGTTGACTTCTAAAGGCAATTGGTTGCACTAGATTTCATTTATGCTATTTTAAAAACCATGTAGCACAGTCATGCAGTACTTTGTAAATGTCTATTAAATACATTTCCAAAGAAACACATTGATGTTTTGGTTGTAACATGGCAAAATGTGAAAAGGTTAAAGGTAAATTAATACAAAACACTTTAAATTTCATTAATTGTTAAGCCTATATAGTTTTAAAGGTCTTTAAAAGAGTTTAAAGTCATTTTTTATCATTTTAAAAGTTTGCAAATTAGAAAAGTAAATTACATCCAATCTAGAAGCTGCTATCCTTTCCTAATACCCCCTAAAGTTGTCTTTCAACACTAATCCAGGAAGACACTTGTCAGCTATCCCTCCAAAACATTTAGTTTCAGTCTGCTGCCATCTTTGAGGGCTGGCTATTGGCTCGGCCATGACCCCTGAGCGGACACGGGGCAGTGAACCCAGACAAATGTGAGCAAGGAACCTTGGAACCAGTGAACTCCCAACTTACGGTCATGCACACACACAAGCTCACACACACACACACACACACACACACACACACACACACACACACACACACACACACACACACAACACACACACACAAATACACGCACAAACACATGCACATTATTCATACCTTAGTCCTAAACCTAACTATTAACCCACATTACTCATTTTCCTTGTGTGGACCGGGCGAAATGTTGGTGTTCCGCCAGGGATTGATCCACACAACATTAGATAGACATGCGCCCACATAGCCAGACACCACCCCTTCACACACACCCCCACACTCACCATCAAGCACAGCCCCAGAGTCCCCCATACACACTTTAGTAATCGCTTCTCCACCAGCTCATGCTCTGATTCCGACTACACATAGATAGATAGATAGATAGATAGATAGATAGATAGATAGATAGATAGATAGATAGATAGATAGATAGATAGATAGATAGATAGATAGATAGATAGATAGATAGATAGATAGATAGATAGATAGATAGATAGATAGATAGATAGATAGATAGATAGATAGATAGATAGATAGTCGTGTCATGTTATATGTAGTGATGTGTAGTTGATATGGTCACCCTGCTCAGTAATCACAGCATGAAAACGTATTTGCATCAATCCTCTAACAGCACAGTCCCCCCAATAACAATTTATTTGTGAACCATTCCATCATAGATTTGGCTTTATGTTTTGGATCATTGTCTTGTTGGAAGATAAATCTCCGTCCCAGTCTCAGGTCTCTTGCAGACTCCAACAGGTTTTCTTCCAGAATGGTCCTGTATTTGGCCCCATCCATCTTCCCATCAATTTTGACCGTCTTCCCTGTCCCTCCTGACGAAAAGCAGGCCCAGGCCATGATGCTGCCACCACCATGTTTGACAGTGGGGATGGTGTGTTCAGAGTGATGAGCTGTGTTGCTTTTATGCCTAACATATCACTTTGCATTGTGGCCAAACAGTTCGGTTTTGGTTTCATCTGACCAGAGCACCTTCTTCCACGTGTTTGGTGTGTCTCCCAGGTGGCTTGTGGCAAACTTTAAACGAGACTTTAAACGAGACTGATTCTGTCCTATAGACAGACTCTCCCACATCAGCTGTAGATCTCTGCAGTTCATCCAGAGTGATCATGGGCCTCTTGGCTGCATCTCTGATCAGTCTTCTCCTTGTTCAAGATGAAAGTTTAGAGGGACGGCCGGGTCTTGGTAGATTTGCAGTGGTCTGATACTCCTTCCATTTCAATATGATTGCTTGCACAGTGCTCCTTGGGATGTTTAAAGCTTGGGAAATCTTTTTGTATTCAAATCCGGCTTTAAACCTCTCCACAACAGTATCTCGGACCTGCCTGGTGTGTTCCTTGGTCTTCATGATGCTCTCTGCGCTTTGAACAGTACCCTGAGACTATCACATAGCAGGTATATTTATATGGAGACTTGATTACACACAGATGGATTCTATTTAACATCATCAGTCATTTGGGACAACATTGGATCATTCAGAGATCCTCACTGAACTTCTGGAGTGAGTTTGCTGCACTGAAAGTAAAGGGGCTGAACAATATTGCACGCCCCACTTTTCAGTTTTTTATTTGTTAAAAACGTTTTACACATCCAATAAATTTCATTCCTCTTCACGATTGTGTCCCACTTGTTGATTCTTTACAAAAATTAGAATTTTATATCTTTATGTTTGACGCCTAAAATGTGGCAAGAGGTTGACCAGTTCAAGGGGGCCGAGTACTTTCGCAAGGCACTGTAAAGCTAACTCAACCAACCTGGCACTGTGCAAAAATTATTCATCACCTTGTTAAATCATGAATTAAATATGATGAACAACATTTATTTAGAAAGCTTAATTTAATTTAACTAGCCACATATAGGCCTGAAGCAAGCCACAATGAGAGACAATATGGACAATTGGAGATAGCAAGGTGAAGACCTACTGAGATAACATATGTTAACATGTGTTAATGTAGTAAACATAATGTGTGACAAAATAAAAACAAGAAAACTGTTCATAGCATATATTTTAATGGCACTGTAGATTTAGGTATAGTTTTCAGCCATGGCAAAAGAGGTGAAAAAATAGTTGGACATTAATAATGATGTTGAAGCTATGAAAAGACTCTCAACACCACATAATGTCTAACAGTGAACACACACAGTTTCTTTCTGAAGCACAGGGGCTCCACCCAGGACTCCCCCCAACACGCAACTGTACACTGCTTTGTCCCAACATGCCCTGAAGCAGCACACTCCCCTGCACACATATGTAAAAACATTTACAACTTTGCAATCGTCCAAGAACAAATTCTTGAAAAAACCCCATGCTGACTTTGGTAAATTTCAATCAGGGAAAATTGAGCACTGTCCCTATCCAAAGACTAATATAAGAGAGAATTGCATCTCTCCAAATCCATTCTGCAGCAGCCTCTCAAAATTTCGTGACACTCAGCCATGAGTTTGAATTATATACATCCACAACTTAAAAGATAGCTCTATCTTTCTTTCTGTTGAGGCTGCATGAAAGCAATAATGCGTCGGTCAGGCTGCAGTGAAAAAAAACCCAGAATTTCTGCCTGTAGGTGTCAAGACTTGTACATACAGCCTCATCACTGTTTACTAAGCAGCATTGGCCTCACTCTCTCAAGTAGGGTTTAGTTCAGGTTGTATGGAAGAATTAAACACTTCAGAAAATTAGGCATTTATATACAATAATTAAATTCAATTCAGTTTTATTTATATAGCCATAATTCACAACACATGTCCTCTCAAGGCACTTTATAAAGTCAATTCAGGCGAATCATACAGATTTCAAGTCAGGTACATACATTCCAATCAATCCTAACTATCAAATAGTGCGGTCAGATTCAATTTATTATTCTAATTGCAACAATCCCTCATACTGGGCATGCATGTAGCGACAGTGGAAAGGAAAATTCCCTTTTAACAGGAAGAAACCTCCAGCAGAACCAGGCTCAGAGTGAGCAGCCATCTGCCACGACCGACTCGGGGTTTGAGAGAACAGAGCAGAGACACAACAAGAAAACGGAAGCACTGGTCCAGGAGTACTTTCTATGAGAAATAAAAGTAAAACATTTATTGTTGTAGATCTTTATTGGCTTCATATAGGAGAGAAAGACAGCTAAGCAGATAACCAGAGTTTTCAAGTCCAGTGTATGAAAGAGAGCACATAGAGTTAGTCACAGTAGAAGCTCAGCCTGTAGCTACTTCTAGGAGAGACAAAGAGAGTAAAACACTGAAAGACAGGGACAAATGTATCATCTGTATAAGGTGAGCATTACGTTGTTGTTGGCAGCAGCAGCTTTATCAGTGCCCCCCTCCAGGAAGGTGTCACAGCTAAACACAGAGCCAGGTCAGATAAAGCTTCTAGATTAAGAAAAAACAGAGAGATAACATAGAGTCAAAAGCTGAAATAACAGCAAATGATGCAAAATTGGGGAGTAGTATGAGAATGTAGAACTGTAATAAGAGATTGTTACAGTGTATCTATTGTTTATGGCAAATGCGTGAAAACAGGCTGCATAGTTTTTTATTGGTAATACAAAATCAGAAGGTGATGTTGAAACATGAAATGAAGGACGAGGAAGAACAGAAACGTGAGAAATTGTGTAAGACAAAACTTTAGACACGCAGCTTAACTTTGTATGCAATGCAATCATTTTCCTCCTGCCTTTTTTGCTTTCATTTCCCACTAATTTCCTGTGAAAGAAGTTTTCCATAAGGTATATTCTAAATATTTTGTTGTATTTTATGAAGTTTTGGAAAGATTTTTGTCCATTCATCTTTGCAAAATAGCTCAAGGTCATTTAGACTGGATGGAGAGCAACTGGTAACTAAACACTTCAAGTGATCCAAACCATTTTACTGTAGCTCTGACTGAATGTTTAAGATTGTTGGTCTTTGTTCTGCTTGGAAGGTAAACCCCCACTCTCAAGTCTTGTGTAGCTTCTAACAGGTTTTTGTTGCAGATTGCCCTGTATTAAGCTCCCTTTCATCTTCCCTTCAACTCTAAAAAGCTTCCCTATATCTCTATTGAGAAAAAAGCATTCCCACAGCATGATCCTGCAGCCACCATGTTTTACAGCAGGCTGATGTGCAGTTTTAGTTTTCTTCATGAGGTCCACTTACATCTTTAAAGCTCCAGAACATACACATATTCAAACTCTACCTAAGTGACTTCCAAAGGTAATTAGTTGCACTGGATTTTATTTAGGTTTGCCACAGAATAAAGGGGTTTGAAAATACACTTTTTTTTCCAATACAATACATTGAAATTTGTGGTTGCATCATGACAAAATGTGCAAAGCTTCAATGCAAAATTAAAATAGTGTAACTTGCCAATGGCTACTAGAAAATATTGATTTATTTGAAAATAAATAAATTAATAATAATTAATATATTTTTAAAACTTTGATCTGGTTTTGTACCTACCCAGACTTGAGGAGATGAAACATGTCAGTGATGAATGGCTTTATTACCTGCTGGTGTGGTATCACCTGATGGGGGTCTCATTTCTCAAACAGGTGTCATTGTTTTCCGTTGAGGCAGAAAGTCATATTTGTACCAAAGCAAGATTGCTGAATAAAAGGTGTTACAGTTTGTTTTGTTGTTTCCTAGGGGGCACAGAGAGTGAGTTCAGCGCTACTTGATCTCCTCCTGTGTTTACCTCTGACCCGTGCATATCCCATCCCCTCCACCCACCACCTCCAACCCCCCTCCTTTATTGAGCCATTGAAAAGCTGGCAATAACAAAAGCTGGACTGTGCTGTCCTGAGTCCCAATCCAGCACAATGACCACGTCCATGCCGATTAATGTAGGGTGGTGGTGGAGGCCGGTCTTGCCAAGGCTAATAGCTTATTACGCAGTGTAAAATTACAGTGTGATCTGGAGAAGTTCCAGTAGAATGGGTCCAATTAAAGGAGAAAACAGAGGAGGAGGGTATATGTGTATGTGTGTGTCTGTAGAAGAGACTGTGGTGAGAGAATCTGGGGGTTAGGACAAGTTCAGCAATGTACGTTCCCCTGAGCTTTGGTCTAATTTACCCTTGAGAGGTTTCCTGGGGACTGACATCCTGAGTCACTAAAAATATTTAAATGTCTTCCTGTTCTGTTGTTCCCCAACAGATCTGACATAAACATTACAATCCTCTAAGACAAAGTTACCAACACATGGCTATGGATAAGCAAGACTGTTTACGTGTTGATATAGTCTGAGAATAAGAACAGTGAAAAATACGGAGGTGCAGAAGGAGTCATATGTGCGGTGGTGGGGGGCATTCCTCTGGTCCCTATCTCCAGCACTGATTGGGTAAGATGCATGCCACAAGCAACCATGCAGGTGGACACTTATTCTTAAGGGCAATTTAGACATACCAGTAAATACATGTATATGGACTGTGGGAGGAAGCTGGAGTACCCGGTGTCCACATATGCAAAAGGAGAGCATGGAATCTCCATGCAGAAAGACCCTGAGCGGGGATTTGAACCTAGAACCTTCTTACTGCTAAACAACAGTGTAAAGAACTGTGCCAATGTGCCACCCTGTAAAATGATACATGGCCTTTAACTTTACATTTATTAACATACAAAATAAAAATTGGAAGTTCTGCTTGCATGTTTTCAGCCCCCTTTCACTCGGATACCCTCATATGTAATTCAGTGCAACCAAGTGCATTCAGAATTATTATCCAACAACTGAAACAGTTTGGCAGTAAAAACTGCCATTAAGCATTTGCAAACACTGGCAATTATTCATGCACTTCACAAATCTGCCCAGTGAGCAATCGATAAATAGATTCCAATTTTAAAGCCATGAAGCCATCAGGTTTATGGGCATGGAACTGGAGGATGAGCTGATCTGGATGGTCAACGCCAAGGTGCTGCTGAAGAAGGTGCACCAGAGATTATACTTTCTGAAAATCCTCAGGAACAACCACCTTCCAAAAATCTGCTGTTTGGCTTCTACCATTGTACTTTTGAGAGTGTGATTACATACGGACCGTGTGTATGGTACAGCGGCTGCAACAGGACAGCAGATGACCCCGTGAACCCGCAGATGACAGGCGGTACCCTCCTCACCTTGGAAGAAACCTACACCTGCTACCAACTGTGCCACCATGCAGCCCATCACTAAATATTTTCACCAAAACAAACAAAAGACATTTTTAATGCATACTATGAAAAAAATCACAACCCTTCCTTACATCATACTACGGTAGCAAAGTAGGTCTTATTTGGTGTATATGAGTGTTTTCCGAAATAGGCTCAAAATCTGGTTTAAATTTTTTTTTTATACTTATCTTTGTCCAAGCTCATAAAAATTTAGTTATGTCTTCATTTTTATCTGTTGTGGTTAATTTATGTGTTGTGGTGAAAAAAAAGCTGGTAGAAAAGTCTTAGAGTGGAACTACATTTTGTTTGCTTTTTTGTTCATTTGTTTTTTAACAATGACTTGATGGTGATACAAAAACACCAACATTATTTAGATCCATTCTAAAACATGGGAAAAGGAAAAATAGTTAATCCCACATATTTATTCTTTATTGTTCAGATTTCACTATTAACTGAGTTTCATAAAATGAGAAAGTACGTAGCTTTCCTTTTATTTCAAAAAAGACAAGTGATACTTTAGAGAGCTACAATTGTAATGATCAAACATGTACTGTAAACATGACATAAAAAATAATAAAATTTCAAAGTATGAATATTTTTAGAAAATCAAGTGCAAAAATTGAAATAGATTTTCTTTTTTAGTCCATGAGGCAATTCCTGTCTGGAGCCAAGAACCAACACTGTCTGTTTTTGAAAAATCTTTTGTCTGCCTTCCCCTCGATAAAACACATGCTCACAACTGTTTCCAACCCCACTGTCACAGAAACAATCCAATATGTTGCATTTAAAGGTTAAATAGGTGGGTCAGGAGCTCTCAGAAGGGATACCTGTTGTCTTTTGAGGTCAGAGGTAACAGACAATGTTGAAAGCCTTTCCGCATTGATGAAACAGAGATCTGTGTAGCTAACAGCTGGTCAAAGAGGACAAAAACAAAATGCCAGCTGTTTTAGAAACATTTAAGCTGCCATAACACTTTCATATGGTTACTATTTACTTTAAAATGTCTTGTTAATGATAAAGGTGTTGCATTCATGTGAGGAAGCTGGTGTCAAATGCATGTCTTTCTGATTGCAAGAAGAACTGTTCCCAGCGATCCACATTTACCCCTTTAGATTTGACTTGGCAAAATCACGAAACAATTAGAATTTGACTTTGAGTTTATCACCACCAACTTTTGACTTAACCTAGACTTTAATTTGAAAATACTTGATATCCTATACCTAACACAAATTGTGTAGCAATTGAAATTGTACCCGCAGTCTCATGGAATGGCATTATCTTTGTTTTGTTTCAGTGCAACATGAACACTACATCTCCTTTGTTATTTCTTTGCTTTATGCCTGCATACTATAACAGCAAAGAGGTCGACAGTGGTAGAGGGTACCTGTCACTTTCCTTATTATGTCAACCCTGCAGACAGTAACATGAGTTCTGCAGGAGGTTGTGTAAGACAGTGTGAGCAGGATGCCATTGCTAAATGTGCAGATGTGTTAGTTGAGGGCCCCAGTCAGTGTAAAAGGTCCCGAGATAAAATGCACTGCATGCTGTTTTCTTTTCTGAAGTCATGAGGGAAGTGCCTTTTTCCTTCCAAAATAGTAAGAATGAAAAGCAAAAGCAAGTAAACAAGAAAAAATTTACTTTTTTTTTTTAACGTGTCCTATCCGGCAGAGAAGCACTCACGTATTCATTGTTTGTTAATTTTTCCATCTATCGAAAGTTTGTTGCAGTGTTGTTGAGTAATAACTCTATTATGCTAAAAGTTGAGTTGGTCAAGTTAGGATGAGAGTGTGGATGGAAGTCTGGAATCAGTTATTTGAATTTCCTGTATTTCCTTTTTTTATGTTTTTTTGCAACACTAGTGGCCTTTATTTTTCTTTTCTTTTTTTTTTATTTTTACAGTAAGTTGACAGGAAAGGGGTGGAAAGAGGCAGAAGACATGCTGAAAAAATTGTCTAGCCAGGGGTGTCGAACCAGCGACGGGCTGCATCGAGGACTGAAGCCTCTGAATATGGGTCGTGAGCCTTTTGTCATTCTTGACATGTTTATTGTTAAACGTGACATCAGCTCTTTAATACTACAGGTTTTCCTGCTGGTTGTTCTGGCAAACAAATACACCTTTTAAAATGCATTGATAAATTTTTAAAATGGTTCATTTATATTTGGGGCTCAAAACATTTTCAGTTAATTGAGCAGATTTAGACCCAACTTGGGACTGTCGAAAGACTTGTGACTTACTTGTGACTTGCAAAACAATGACTTGGTTGTTTACATTGAAGTTCTGTAAGATAAAACAGACATCATGACACAAAAATCAAGTTAAAACAGAAAAATCTCTTAAATTTTCAAGTGAATTATTTAAAGAAAATTACATTCTCAAAACCCCCCACAAAAAACATCTCAGTCAAAATTTTCAAAATTAGGGAAAAAATACCATTGAGAACTGCTGTCGCCACATGGGAGGACTTATTTAAATGAAACGTTTTGGTTAATAATATTAAAAAACTTACGGTTTTATTCAATAATTTTAATATGCTCACAATCTTCAATACAATCTTTCAATACATGCAGTAATTGTACTTTAATTACATTTATGAATAGGAAGGCTCTGCTTCAACACAATGTCAGTCCATCTAATTATGTTCCAGACTCAGTCTGCTTACACTGTAAGTACCAAATTCAAGACCTTAATTCTAATTAAGTTTCTCTGCTTAGACCCTTTTGTCTATTGGTACCCCCTAATTGTTGCATATACTGTTATGAATTATTGTAGCAAAGTGTCACTTGCTATTTTCTCAATGGGGTATAGAATCTTTCAGTTTAATGCTTCAGCCTAAGGAGGGGAAACAACAGGAGGGGTTAAAATAACCCATTTCATTGGTGGGGGCCTCTAATAACTGGTCTCTCTCTCCCTGCGTTGTCATTGGCCCGCAGAATTTCCATTGTGCTCGTCTGTGCAGGTGTGGGACATGCTTTGTTGAACATAATCCCCCTGGCAAGCGAGAAGCTTTGAGTGTGTTTGACGTATCCCACCGGCAGGCCCTTTGCTCCTCAGCCGCAGAGCAGCCACCGTCTCCAGCGACCACTCATGGGATCCGACAGGCGGAAAAATAATGAACAACACCTCAACCTGGAGCTGACCTGGCTCCAATTCACCAGCTCCACACGAGGAGTAAACGAACCACTTAAGTGAGCCTTCCAAGATCAAATCATACTCAAGACCCCCCCCCAAAAAAACACCCCCCACCCCATCTCCAAAGTTACCCCATCAGCCCCTCACACACACTTTTAACTACAAGAGGCTTAAACTGAAGGCAACTAGACTTCGCTCAGCTTTTATAAAAACATCATCACCTAACCAGGAGTCTATGTCAATTCTGGATACTCGGAAACTCGGTGGAAAATTTGCACAGGCTTCTCCCACTTTTAACTTTTCAAACAATGAAGATGTTTTCTAAAATACAGTCACATTTCATTCTTCTATTACTGTACTGTTTGTGGCACGCAAGTCAAGCCCCTCCTGTAGTTTACTGTTAAAACACAAATTTAAACACACTAAATCAGGCAAAATGTATTGTCTTTTAGGTCAGTTAGGGTTACCAAAATCATTTCTGCCTTGTAAATGCCAGAATAATGAGACAGAAAGGTTTTTGGAGAATGTTTCACTTTGTTCAAATTGAGAAATGTACATACATTAGGATAACTATATCTTTACATAATTTGGAAAAGCCTAGGCAATGATTTCATGGCTTTGTAATGTTCTTATAGGTTCATTCACAACATATGAGTTAAATGGAGGCACACCTGTAGATGTACCTCAAGCAAAATACTTCCTCATGTATCACTGTGAAGAAACCAAAACAAATGAGCTAAAACACCAGGAAGAGAACTGTGAACCTATACAATCCTGGTTCATCATTGGGTACAATTTCCAGAGACCTGAAGGTGCCACAGTCATCTGTTGAAACAGTTATGCAATAGGATAAAAACCCTGGGAATGTCCAGCCATAATACTGATCAGGAAGGAGTCAGGTTCTGTGTCCCAGAGAACAATGTATTTTTGTCAAACTGGGCATATCAACCCCAGAGTTAAAGCAAAGCACCTAAAACTGTCTTGTAATGAAAAGAGCTGAAAGTCCAATTAGAGTGGAAGAGCCATTACTCCAAAAGGAACATAAAAATTCAAATTCATTGAAGGAACAAAAATCCTAGTTTTTGGACAGTTCTTTCAGTCTCATGAAACTAAAATTGACATGTTTGACCATATTGGGCGTAGTTACATTTGGAGCAAAAGGGAGACATGTACAGGCCTGAGAAAACCATTCCAACTGTAAAGTACAGAGGTGGCAGCATAATGTTACAATATGCGGGTGTTTTGTTGCCAGAGGGACTGGTGTTCTTTATAAACCCCATACACTACCGGTTAAAAGTTTCAGATACACTTTTTCACTTAATGGGTCTCTTTATTTTCATGATTATTTACATTGTAGATTCTTACCAAAGGCACCAGACCTGTTAATGAATACACATGGATTTATATATTAAACAAAAACTGTGTAATCACTCTAAACATTTGTATATTTTAGATTGTTCAAAATAGCCACCCTTTGCTTTGATTACTGCTTTGCACCCTTAGCATTCTCCCCATGAGCTTCATGAGGAGGTCAACTGGAATAGTTTTCCAAAGAGTCTTGAAAGAACTTCCTTGAGGTTCATTGATAGACGGCCAAAGGTTAATATTTCAGTCATTACAGCAAAGGGCAGCTACTTTAAGGAATCTATGAAATAAAACATAATTAAAGTTCTTTTGCAATTTTTCGTTTGCTACTGTTGGACCATTTGTTTGCTGAATATTGGAGCATTTACACATTGCTGGACACCACCAGGCCTTCCGACATCATCGGCCATTTTGTATCCAGTATTGTCCGCCACTACAAATCTCAGTAGGCACTGCGGCTGGTAGGACGGGGACGTCACAAGAGGTCTGACGTCACACAAGGTTATATGGGAAGGCGGACGCTTTAAACCTTTGCTTTTCAGCTGGGGACCTCGACACGGTTACCACGCAACTGGAGCAGAAACTCTGGAGACGAGATCCCACGTGGACTTACATTCTCCCATTGGGCAACGAAAAGAACGTTCATGACAGAAATTCCTGGAATAAGAAGGCCAGAAATTTCAACTTTACCGATCGAAGGTGTTCGTTTAACACGTAACCAAAAAACCACGGAGTTTCAAGGAGACGGATCGCCACCTTGTTTTTTGTTCTAGTCGACTGCTGACGGTCAGATCATATTTTTCCCTTTCGCCAAGGAGGCCAAAGGACGAAGATTGACCACTCTTCCCGAAGTTAACCGTGTACGCACGTTAACTTCCAACTTTCCCCCTCCTCCTCTCCCTCTCACGCTGGCAGCCCTGAAGAATTGCTCCACAAAGTAATACCCATCCTTTATTATTTTCTTTGATTTCTTTATAAGGAGTAGTCTGGGCAGGGTAGAGAGAGATAGGATTTTTTTAGTGCGATCAGAATCGCCACTTATAGTCTGATGTTCAGTCAGTCAGTCAGTCAGTCATTTTCTACCGCTTATTCCATAGTGGGTCACGGGGAAGCTGGTGCCTATCTCCAGGGCGCAGTCTGATGTTATGAAATTGTATTTGCATGCAACATTGTATTGAGTGCTGAGGCCGCCGTGTCTCACAAGTTTGTGTCTTTACCGTGCGAACACCGGAGCGCCGGTAATACTGGACTACGACAGTAACCTCATGGTGAAAGTCACCATTTTCTTTGTTCCAACTTCAATGCTTGCTAACTTGCCGCCAAAAGGTTTATGACTCTTTGTCTAAGCTGAGTTTACAACTTTGCTTTGGGGGTTTTATGACAGCCCGTGTCCCGCTGGGCTACGCTTTCTGGCGGGCTGTTTTCAAACTCCATTCAACACCACATTCCTTTGTCATATAACCACTTTTGCCATAACTGCTGGTTGATTCAATACACACACACTGCTGTTTTGCTTTATTTTGTTAGTTAGATATTTTACCCTTTTGTGTAGAATTTTGCATGCTTGAGTAGGTAAAGATTATTGAATCGGAGAGTTGGTTGTATCAGGCTGATTAATTTAATAAATTTTCCCGTAGATAAAGAGAAGGCGTTTTGTGTTTATTTTGTGCAAGAGTGATTTGTCAGTCAAAATAAGGCAAAGTTCCCCCCGTTTCGGCAGAAACGGTTGATTAAACAGTGACATTTAATAATTGTAATTATCAGAGGCCTTGAGCCATAATTACAACACCAGAGGACAGCTCTGGTTTCAATTCATAAACGAGGATTTTGGTTAAGGAGTTAATTTTATCGAATTATGATTTTAATTATAATTCTTGATACATATTCAATTAATCAATAATCTATAATTACAACACTACATAATTCCGTATGTTTGCCTTTACAGTTTTGATGCCCCAAGGGAGAATCTACATACATAGTAAATGGTCATGAAAATAAAGAAAACTATTAAATGAGAAAGTGGTTCTTAAGCTTTTGACCGGTTGTGTAAGTGGAACTAATAAACCAATCTTAAGACATTAGCTGGAAGTTAAACCTTGGGTGCAAATGCGTCTTCCAAATGGAAAATTACTTTCATAATATTAACAATTTGGATAAAATTGGCCTAAAGACAACAAAGTCAATGAATATAGTGGCTCTAAAAAATGTTTGATTTCAATCCCATAGAAAATCTATGGGTAGAGCTGAAAATTCGTGTGCAAGCTTGTAAAAGATAACCAAAATGCCTGACCCAAGTCATAAAGTTTAAAATTTTATTCTAAACACTACGCAGCAAAGCTCTTGACTAAAGCTGTCCTACAAAGATCCTTTCAAAAGTAATTTTACACCTTGAACTTTTCATACTTTGTCACAAACACAAACTTGAATCTGTTTTACGTGATAGACTTATATAAAGTTATGCATTACTGTTGTGGAGCAGAAGGGAGAAGATACATAGTTCTCAAAAATGTTCACCCAAAAAATCTGAAAAGTGTGTAATGCATTTGTATTTATCCTCGTTTAGTGTGATACTTCTTAATCAAATCCAGCACAACCAGTGGTCTTCAAGAGTCACATAATTAGATAAATTAATATTTCACTTGTGTGTAGCTTAATCTCAATATACACCATGGTGAAACATGGTGATGGTATCATCATGCTGTAGGTATGCTTTGCTACAGCAGGGACAGGTAAGCTGGCCAAAGTTATTAGGAAATCGGATGAAGCAAAACACAGGACAATCCTGGAGGAAAACCTGTTAGAGGCTACAGAATACTTGAGACTATGGCAGAGGTTCACTTTCCAGCAAATGGAGGACCCAAACATACAGCCAGAGCTATAATGGTATGGTTTAGATCAAGATTCATTTTTGCCCATTGAAGGTCCAGACCTAAATCAAATTAGGAATCTTTGGCAAGATTGTTCACAGATGTTCTCCATCCAATTTGACTGATTTTTAGCTAATTTTCAAAGAAGAATAGGCGCAAATGTAGGCATCTAGCTGTACTAAGCAGATAGATATATGCCCCTTAAGACGTAATTGCAGCAAAGGTTAACCACAAGCATTGACTTAAGGAGGCTGAATACATATGCATGTAACACTTTTTCAATTTTTATTTGTATAAAGATTTCAAAGCCATGTTTCATTTATCTTCAACGTCCCATTATGTGCTGCTTTGTGTTGATCCATCACATAAAGAACAGTGAAATACTTTCAAGTTTGTGTTTTTAATGTGAATGAGTTCAAGAAACATGAATTCATTGGCGAGGCACTGTTTATGTCAAGTGTATGATGTTTAGGAAACTCTAAACAATGAAACCTGTTATTGTAGATCATTCCAGGAGTGTGCTCTGACACCACTATCTCTCAATGTCCTTGTTTAATCCCACAGCCAGGAATCTTTGATGAAGCTGATGCGTAGTCCATCATGCAAAACATACTGACTAGGCTGAACAGTTGCTTTCTGTCCTCTGTCTAAGATGTCTCTCATTAGTGAGGCGCACTTCTTTCCCTGTCAATTATCAGAGGAACAATTTGGGCTGAGGGTCATGTTGGGTGGGCTTAGGTCATGAACCTACAGTATATAGTCATCCGGCAAAATAGCACCATCAGACCCGTGCTTAACCCATTTCTCAGCCGCTCCAACAATGCCGCTTTTCACATGTCAAGCCGATTGAGCTGTGCGATTGCCAAATTAGGACAGGATGCCTGATGTTCTAGGCGCAAAAAGAAGGTGATCAAACAGAGCTTGGGTCAATGCATCCTCACTAATTGAGAAGTTCACACTTGGCAGCGAGGACATTCAGCAGACAGTGCTGCTGATGTCTGCCAAAGTGGAAAAGTTTTGAATTTGCCCAGGATCATCTCGTGGTTGTTCAGAAGTCATTGGGGCACAAAGGTAGAAACCTGCTTTATATGTATGTTATATGGTGGCCGACAGGTGTAAACATGCAGTAAACGGGGAAAATGCACAAACACACAAAACACAAAAGACCAATGCAACAGACAAATGCTGCAAAAGAAAATGCTGCAAACACAGAAAATAGAAGCAAAAGGAAAAAGGCTGCAATACAAAAACAACATCAAATAGCTAAACGAACTTTAAATTAAAAACAGCTACGAACTCACTCCACAAAACAAACGCGCACAAAAACCACTAGAGGGAGTCAACCACAAATATTACCAACATAAATATGCTGCTGTTCTATAAAATTCTAAAATATTACGACCACTTGTTTAAAAAAAAGATGAAGGAAAACGTACCTCTTCTTTCTTCCCTCTAAGTTTCATTTAAACATCCCGTTAATGTCTTTTGTGAGGGTCTGGTACCATATGATTTGGTGCTCAACTCCCTCTAGTGGTCTGGTGCACTTCCGTGTTGTAATTCCCTAAATGTAAACGTCCTCTGCATTTCATTATCAATAAGACCTTTTGTTTTGCCCTAAAGCCTAAGAAAATCTGGCACATCAGTGGGTTGCATTAAGCAACAGATTTTAGAATATCTGGGGATAAAGGTAAAGTTAACTTCATATCATCTGCATACTGATGAAAGCTAGTGTTGTGCTACTTCATTACTAGGGGTGTAACATTCAAATCTCAAGAGAAGATGATACATGATATTGGGTTTATGAGAACAAGAGAAGAATCCACCTATTTGGGGATTTTATAACTACAGTAAAGTAAAAAATAAAATAAAATCAGTGTAGAATTTTCTAGTCAAGGGTCAAGGTGTTCCTGATGCCAAAACAAGCCATTGAAAATAATCTAACTTTTGTCATCATTAGCAGCTAGTCCTATTCATACAGTCCTTGGAAAAAATTTGCATCTCGTCTAGAACCATTTCTTTTCTTTAAATCACATAGCAAAGATGCTGCTAGATAAATTATTTAAAAGGGGTGGGATTACTTCAGTCCTCATGTGGCAGACTCAAGTGTTGTCAACAGTCCACCTAACATTCTTCAGTAGCTGACTCTATCAGCACTATGGGTTAATGACTCAAAAGCTATTTCCTTTAATTCTTCAAAGTAAAAGTCTCAAATATTGATATAGCCTGTTAGGTTTAATGTACTCACCTTGGCTTCTAATATTTGATTACACTTACTTCACTGAACAGAGAAACATGTTAACAACCTTTTGTGAGACTTCACTTTGACAAGAAATGTCCTTACATTTCAATATCATGGGATCCCAGGGCACAAAATCTCATCCCAAATACCGTTAATTACCTCAGCCTGAGGAAACATTTAGAGGGTAAACACTAAATGGTCTGAAATCAAGCCTTGAGGGATCCCAGAGTTAATCAGAAATAATAAAGTCCAGCCACTGCCTGAATGGATTTTCAGAACAGCTGAGAAAAACAGATGAAGATCAGTCTCTCCTTGTCATGAGTCAGCAAAGAGTCAGCTCTTTGAGCCCAATCGTTTGTAAATGATACATCACCAGCACTTAGATCCAGCAGATCGAGCAGAGTGAGTGAGTGAGAGTGAGTGCTGTGTCCTAAAACCAGATTGAAACATTTATTTTGTTTTATTTTTTTTATATTTATTTTAAGATTTGTTGGGCACCAATGGCCTTTATTGACAGTTACCAGACAGGAAACCAGACAGGAGAGCATGAGGCGCCCACTCTCCTGCTACACCACGCAAGACCCCTGATTTATTTTTTTTAAGTAATCGTTGAATTGGTTGTGTAGGAGTTGCTGTATTAAAGTTATTGGTGTTTCTTAACCAGCAAAAATATTTGACATATTTGATATCAAACTATTCCATTTAAAAGAATTTAAAATGAACTAAGACTTCAAACTGGTTTCCTGTATCTGCACTATGTGTGGCGAATATTTGCAGAGATATTTCATGATATGCTGATTCTTAGCAAATAAGGTAACATGGCTCCTTCTATTTGGGACAAAGTGCTGGAAACAAAGGGATGCTTAAATCCCTTTGGCCTAACAGGGATATCTTCACCTCTCTTCAGAGAGTACCTAATTATTACATGCGGATTGGCATAAAGGACAGAGGACAATAGCACCATTGTTTCAAAGTTTTCTGTACCAAGACATCTGTCAACTGTTGTGTCTTCGCTAGGCAGTTGGATTTGCTCCAAATGAGAAACTCTTTATCTTCTCAGCGCGGCTCTTTTCTTTCTCTGACAATGACGCTCGTGTTTAGAAATTAGGCTTGATTCATTTATCTTTTGTTGATGTGGGCACAATTTTAATAATGGCTTGGGATTTGTTTAAGTGTTTTGTAACATGCAGGATGGATGTCACACCAATAAAAGAAAGTTTTTAACCTTTTATGTTTTTAGGGGTGTGGTTTTAATATCCATGAACAACAAATCACAGAAACAGAATTATGGAGGGCCAAAAGGACCACAGGTAAATGTAATCAATTATGTAGCATTTGAAATACATACATTGATAATTTTATACTCATATTACTTCACTGTTCAATTATTTTATAGTCCATCAGTACATCATACATTTTTTGTATCAGTTAGCCTCGTCAATAGAAGTCTGATGTGGACCAACCAATCAGATGTTTTTTCAGTGAGCACCACAACAGATTAAATTATTTCATGGTGCACGGCCAAAAAGGAACCATAAAGTTATTAAATAATAAATTAATTGCATAATTGTTTACATAAAATAACCTACATTTTCAATGAATTTTTAAAAATAAATATTAACATGTTTAAAGCATTATTTAATAGTTTTTTATATGATGAATTATGGCATATTTGAAACTCCATACAGAGCATTCACTTGAAATAAATCTAACCAAACAGATTGAACAAGTGTTTTCTTGTTAGAAAGTTTTAATTAAAAGTTGGATGCCTTCCTGGAGAGTTTTACTTTAAAATTATTATTATGTAACATTAGAACATGTTTGAACTGTGTCCAAGTTTCAGTTTTCAGCCAGGTTATATTAAACAGCCTAAAGGCTGACAAGTGGAAATTAAGTGAAAAAAAAGAAACTTTGAGAAAAAGAGTTACTTCATGTGTTTGCAAGAGCAAACCGATCCATTTTCTAGCCAGACTAGGCAGATTTAGTTAAGAAATTACCCAGACTAAACAAAAATGTGATCCATTATTAAAGCAATAACATTAAAATAAAATGAAATACTAAAATAGAATTAAACAAAAAAAAATAATAAGTACAAAACATATTTTAATTTTTATCATAATATCCAAGTTAGATTTTTGTAACTGTTCAAAAAAATAAAACATGAGATCTGACATATTAAAACCCCGTAAGTAAAGCCTATTTAAGAAATATGAAGATGACCAACCAAAAAGTGCACTTTTAGGTTTGTTTGTATTTTCTGTGAGACCTGCTTGAGCAATGATCAATGAAAGAAACACATTACATTTTTTGTGAAGCCCTAAATAGTATTTATGCTTTAAATAAAAAAATATGCAAAACAATACATTAGAGACTGCATCACATTTATTAATAATCAAACTGCTGGTAGGATGCATGTTGTCTAAACAGTAAAGAACAAATATATCAGTAATTGATATAAAAGCCATTTAATGATTGTCAGATTGAATCCTGAGGGGAAAAAAACATGATAGAACTTTGAATATATTGTTTACAGGTACTACATATTCATAAAAAATCTGTGTTTTAGTGATACTGTTTTTGCTGCATTTAGTGTTTTGGACAAACAGTAGAAAATGCCTATGAACATAAATAGCATAAATATTCACAAATGCATTTTTAAAATGTACAAAAATACACATCTATCAAGTCCATGTCAATTTACATAAGCCACAGTGCTGAGGTTTCAGTCAACAGGGAGGACAGCAAAAGTAAGGCAATAGGCATGGAGCTGGTATAAAATTCTCTTGGTGAGACAACCTTTAGTAAGACCACAGTTTCACAGTATTTACACAAGATATTAAAACAAAACATGTAAAACATGATCTAATTGCTTTTAATCAAATCAGAAAAGCAAAAACTATTCATACTGGTGTTGATATTGATATATTGATTATCACTGTTATAAAATGTAATTTGTGACATTTATTTATTGTTATTTTAATCTTGGTACACAGTCTTGCATAAAAATTTGGCAGTAGTTTTCAAGTGCCTATTGGGCAGAATATTACACGTTTTAGGTGTTCTGCTTGTTATGGGGTAACAAAAGAACAAGCTGATATTAGCTCAATAATTAGTTGGATTATCTGCTGGGTAAGTGAGTCTGCAACCTGCTGCTTAGCAAACATGTCAATTTTGGCTTCCTAACTGCAGTTATAAAACAGCATTTTATTACAAAGAGTAATGGGTGATGTTCCTTAAGTTTCCACACCATGACTGTGTGTCTGTTTTTGCAACTGGAAATATTTCCAAACACACAAATCTGTTTTTCTTGTGAGCTTGGGAAATGTGTAGCATTTTTTTCCCAGCCAGCTCACAAGCAGTGTGTAGCAACATGTGGGGGAGGGGCAGCTCTGCATGCTCTATCTTCCATACAGCCAGGGAAAGATCTGGTTACTCCGGTGCTTTTGCTGTCATCTCATTAAAGGGACTTTAAACAGTAGGAACAGTATAAAGATAACTTTAGCGATTTTGAAACTGTAACTTGTTAAAATCTCTCGATACCAAAAACCGGCCCTGTTTCATAAGGCAAGCTCTTTCTCAGTACATATAAGTGTACGCTTAAATATAACTGCATTTGTGTAAGAAATAATGCAAACCCTTGGTGGGCCACTCTAATACATGACTGTTGTTCTGAGGTATTGGTGGTGTCACATAGGCAACTTTGGCAGCTTTGTGTTAATAATGAATGAGCCCTTCTATCACTTAAAACTAATAACTGTCAAGGTTTGGGCTCAGCTTGAGAAAATGAAGGTTGATCAAATGAAAGATTGTATTTAAAATACAAAAGTCAAGACAAATTTGTGAGATAGTTTCCTATTTTATGTTACTGGATTGAAGTAACTTTGATTGAAAAAAGGAAGGACAAGTGCTCAGTTTTTTACAGGTTTAGGTGAAATATGTAGTTTTTTGCAGTTTTAAGCCCTTTGATGGTAATCAGTGAATGGCACTACAGCTCTGTCTATGAAATATTGAATGTATGTGCATATGAACTCCCAGTCAAATGATTGGACACACTTTCTCGTTCAGTTGAATAAGAAAGAAACTTTTGGCTGGTAGTGTATGCATATTCTGAATGAGATTCTTAGAGAAAGTCTTCTAACACGTGTACAGATGTCTCCTAAAGCTCAGTCCCATCCCTGGGAAAAATCAAGCTGTTCACACTGAAGCTGTTGTAGAAGTGACTGTTAAACTGTCCACTCTGCCCACTGCCGAACGTGTTGTAGTACACTCCCCGGTTAAAATGCAAGCCCTCACTGTGATCTGGAGCCCCTGCCTCTGGCCCGCTGCTGCTGGGGTGGTACGGGCTCAGGGCCGTTATGTTCCTGTTCGACAGCTCGTTCACCAGTCCGAGGGGCGCCTGTCGACTGGAGGCCCCTGAGCTGAGAGTGGACATGTTGCCGTAAAAGTTATTAAAACACGGAGCAGCCGAAGCCAGCCCGGCCGGCGATGAAGATGAGCTTTTGTGATTTTCATTTATCACTTCCATCTCTGGAGAAGAAGCCCCGAGGAGCTGGGGGCTGTCTGGGGGCTTCATTGAGCCCACCACCGTTGGCCTGCCGTCCTCAAGCTTTGTGGCTGAGGCTGCAGCTCCTCCAGAAATGCTCGGATCTGACCGTCTTTTCCTTTTCCGCCGGAAGTTTCCGTTGTCAAACATCTTTTCACAGTTTGGATCCAATGTCCAATAATTTCCCTTTCCTATGAATAAGAATAGAAAAAAAAAGAAAATTCTGTGATTAATTTTTTTACCCATTTAATGGTGGCTCTTTATATAAATCTTAATCTTTGAAATATTTGTTGGTTTAGGTTTTTTTGAGACATGTGGCTTTAAAAAACAAATCGCCTAAAAATGTAACAGAAAATGGGAATATGTCTGCAGAAACCCTTCTTACTGTTTATCAACACTATATTTTTTCTTTTTTGATATGACTTCATTAAGAGTAAATAAGAAATTGAGAACATGCAGAAACTGAAATTAAATACATTTATTATGAGCTTTTTAAAAAAGGGAAGAGCACTATTGAAACATTTTATATATGTTTTTGTAACTATGTCTAGGGCTTTTCTTTCATTTTATGCCAAACTTACATTGTTTCTTTTTGATTAAAGTTAAACATATTAAGTGTGAATCTTGGTATATATATTTTGGAAAAATATCCAGTACAGTTTGTCACTTTATGTAATAAGTAATTTTTATGTGGTGATTTTTATAAAGAGAAGGAATCATGTTCATATTTTATATAAAGTTGCTGGGAAATAAATGCTGGCCATCTTCTTACCTTTATATAATAGAAACTTTCTTTTTTTAATGCCAGATGAAAAAAGGGAAATCATTTTTAGATTATTTTTATATAAATTTCAAGGGCACTGTCTCACTTTTATGTCAAGTACAAGTTTTTTTTATTTATATAGTCATATTTTAGATTAAAGTGAGGAAGAATCAAACACAAAACATTAACAGTATGGGTTAAACCAAGCTATGTGATATGTATAAGAAACTATTTAGTAACTTGTTCTTCTGAATGCAAAGGCCTTTAGTAAATGTTTGCCTGTTTATTCATTTTCTACTTCAAAGAAAATTGTATCCATCCACTTCAGTTGCATCTCATCATGGTGCTCCAAAACTGTCATAATTCAAAAATAATAACAATAACTAAATACTTTATATATATAAAATATATATTATATATATATATATATATATATATATATATATATATATATAAAATATATATATATATATATATATATTAAATATATATACACACTTCCAATGCAGCAGCAAATATATATGTGTGTGTATATGTGTATATATATATATATGTGAAAATTAATCATTTCATAGTCCAATGCAGCAGCAAACAATGAATTTTATTTAATCATGGGGGACACATTGCTCTAGTCAAAACGACTGGCCTGCAGTGGACTGGCTGTGCAGGTGAACCATTAAGATGCTAAGATCTATTGAACAAGCTACAGTGACAGCTCATATCATTTCACAGTGCACTGCTGCATTAAAAAGAACCATGAAATGATCAAATTATAAATTAACAGTGTGAGATTGTAGTGCAACATTAATTCAAATCTCAGTGACTATTTACATTAAAATTGCTCATATTGTAATAAAAAATAATAACAAAAGGTTAATTAATTTACTTTTTTAAAATTTTAAAATTTAGATATTGTCTATATCTAACTTTTTTTATAGTTTATTTATTGAATTGCGGCACGTTTTACCTTCCATAGTAATGGACTTGAAACACTTTCTGGGATGTTTTGGTTACCTGGGTCATCCTCGTCCCTCGGGACTTTTTTGAAGCAGTCGTTCAGAGAGAGATTGTGCCTGATGGAGTTTTGCCAGCCAGCTTTGCTCTTCTTATAAAAAGGGAAATTGTCAGCCACGTACTGGTAAATCTGACTCAGGGTCAGCTTCTTTTCATGCGCATTCTGGATGGCCATAGCGATGAGAGCGGAGTAGGAGTAGGGTGGACGGACCAGCTTCAGTAGCTCCTCCTGGCTGGCAATGGACAGCCAGCCCAGGTCGGGCCCTCCGAACCCAGGTGAGTTGGTCAGGAACTGCCGCTGCGAGCCGTAGGAGGGCGGGATGAACGACGCAGGGTTGTTGCCGTGAAGGTAAGACGCGGAGGAGTTTACGCCCGGCCCGTTGAGCCACAGATACGGGTTCGGAGAGGAGGCGTAGTCCCCGAGACCGTAGCTGGCCGGTCTTTGCGCGCCCTGTAGGCTCTGCTGGTGGTACACGCTGCTGAAGTTGTCGCAGTAGACAGCAGCTGCCATGTCCGGGGACTCCTGGGCGCCTTTATGTGGGAGAGAGCCGACGGTAGGGGAACTGTGGTGCTGGTGCTGTTGATGGGACTGTGGGTCGATGGAGTTCATCACTCCCCGCGGGAAATCCCAAAGGAGAAGCTGAAGCGGTTCGGATGGACTCTCCCAGTGATGCACAAGCAGCTGCAACAAGTGTCAGAAAGAATGAAGCAGTTTTAGGAGCTTTAAAAGAAAAAACCTCGAGAGCAGCCACATCCAAATTGTGGATAACTCCCAGTAACTCCTGACAACCAATAGAGAGCACAGAGGGTGTGGTTATACACTCATTGAGCAGAGAACAGGTCAATGGCGTTATTTAATAAAATTCATTGAGAGAAACTTGCTGGGTTTAGAGGTTTTTCTTTCAAAGGGAAGGATGCTGGAACCATTTACCTCAGCCAACAAACAACAACACAGGACAAAAGGCTATGTGGTCCTCTGGACTTAATTGAAGATGTTAATATTCCAGGTCAGAATTCTTTAATCTTCCAGATCAGTTTGAAATGTACAGTGCTTTTCAAACAGAAAAACTGCACACTGAATTGTTTCACATTTTGTCACATTACAACCACAAACCTCAATGTATTTTATTGGGATTTTCGGTTACTGACCAGCACAAAGCGGTGTATAACTGTGAAGCAGAATTAATATGATACACTCTTTTCAATTTCATTTTTACAAGAAACATTTTTTCAAGGCACTACACAAATAAAAAATAGGCTAACTGTTCAATAGCTGTTTTTAATGTGAGGACCCACAGATACCGTACAAGCTCTGTTCGTTTTTTTTTTTTACCTGAATGGTAATGGCAACACAGATAAAAAAGGAATATGGGATTTCTAAATGAAAAGTAACAAGTCATCAGCGTAAAGGGAAACTTTCAGTTCAGCGTGACCTCTGACTACCCAAGATGTACTCACCAGCTTGAAAACTTTAAAACAAATAGATTTTTTTACTTCCATGGTATGTTTTAATGTTCATCATGATTTTGAGATTGAGTGGAACTGTTATTAAATAATGTATTCTGCAAACAAAGTGCACACTGGGTACTTGAGATGTACTATACAGTACATGTCCACAGAGCAGTTTGCAGGTTTGTGTGTGTATATGTGTCTCTCCTGCCTCCTCTCAGTACAGAGTGTGACCGGCAGGTGTGTTCACCAGCTGGAGCTCATCAAGCCCAAACAGGAGGAGCTTTAAGAGGAGTGCATTCCCTGAGCGAGATGCCAGATTGTTTTGTTTATATGATTGATAATCAGCCTCTCTACTTCTGGGCCCGTATTCACAAAGATTCCCAGAGTCCTCTTAGAGAGCTCCTATCTTAGCCTAAAATTCTTGGCAAGGACTCCTAGCTTAAGAGTGATTCAGTTCTCTGCTGAGAGCGACTCTGAGCTAGGAGAGGACAGAAATTCCTATCTTAGTGAGGAAGTGTGGTTGACCCCGTTGCTAGGTGTGATGCTGTCTTCTAAGAGCTGTGATTAGTTGTTAAAAGAAACAAAAAAACAACAAAAAAAAAAACAACACATGCGCTCCTAGTAGTCAATGGAGAGAAATTAATCGATGATAGAATTTAGACTGGATTAAGTCATTCATTCAGTCATTTTCTATACCGCAGCTTCCATAGTGGGTCGTGGGGAAGCTGGTGCCTATCTCCAGCAGTGTATGGGCAGTCCATCACAGGGCAACACACAAACAACCATGTACACACTCATTCACACACCTAAGGGCAATTTGGAGAGACCAATTAACCTAACAGGCATGTCTTTGGACTGTGGGAGGAAGCCGGAGCACCCGGAGAGAACCCACGCATGCATAGGGAGAACATGCAAACTCCATGCAGAAAGACCCCCGGCCACTTACCTATACCCATATCTATTGAGGACCAGTCCTGCCATAATTACGAATACATGCAGAAATAAAAAAAATATATTTAATAAAATATTTGCTGGGCCAAAAAGTTGCTAGACATTTAAATTAGAGTGTCATTAAATGTAACAAAATAATAATAAAAAAGAAGCCCTTTCCCCAGCCCTTTTATTTCTTTTGAATTTATTACTACCCAAAAATATTTGAAACATGTTTGCTTGCATGTTTGCCTGAAAAATATATCCCTGTCCCTTTTATTTCTTGAACTCTGATATGTTTTCCCTCTAATATATCCCTGTTGTATTTTCTTACCCAACAGATTTCCCTGAGCCTATTTATTTCCATCTTTCTTTTCCTTGGTCGTCTTTGGAACAGCGTCACCGCATCAGCTTCTCTCCTATTGGCTGACGTCAAACCTCTGGAGGTAGGTGCTGAGTCTCATGGCTGCCTGCCTGGTTCTGAAAAGGAGCTGCTAGCAGCGGCTAACTACTGTCATGTTGCTAAAAATGTCAGGAGCGTTGTGGATTTGGTGGTAGTTAGCGCTTTTATTCAGGATAGTTTACTGAACCCTGTTGACTCTGACTGAGAATCCTTCAGGTTTCCAATGTCAAGAGGCATTCACGTTTAAGGTCTCACTTTCAAAATAAAAGCATGCCTCAGTGAAAAGCTGTATTCACAATCTAACCAGTGGAAACATATTTCAAGAACTTCAATGATAAATTTGCATCTTTAAACATTTCTAATGATACTTCTTGAAAATATTCAGCTATACATTTTTTAAATATGAATCACAATATTAATAATCTTTTATTGTAAATTGTCATCAATGATAATTTCTATCCTGATTAAGAGTTTAATGTTTTTAGATGTCACTTAATATATTTTATTCATATTTCATGTGGGATTCTAAATTTGAAGCCTCATAAGAATGCTCTACCAAAGAAAACAAAACATTGGATTTGTTTTGTCCAAATGATAAGGATTCATACATCTCTAGAGCAAGACCTCCTCTGGGCAATTCCGATCACAATCTTCTTTTTCTCTGCTCTGAATATAAACCCTTTGTTCAAAACAATCTGTAATGAAGAGAACTCGAAGCAGTTGGTCACAGTAAGCTCAAGAAGCCCTGCAGGGTTATTTTGAGGCTACAGACTGGGACGCACTGTGCCAACCACATGGAGAGGACATCAATGCCATTACGGAGTGTGTGACCGACTATATAAACTTCTTTGTGGACAACACCATCCCCAACAGAACGGTGAGATTCTTCCTGTCTAACAAACCCCAGATCACCAGTGACCCAAAGGACCTGATAAACAGGAAAAAATTAGCATTTAGGGAAGGAGTCAAGGAATTATTGAGAAGTATAGAGAACAAACTTAAAGTCAAGATAACAAGAAGAAGCTGGAAAGCAAGCTCCAACAAAACCATATACAAGATGTGTGGTCAGGGATGAACAAGGCTTCAAGCAGAGGGAAGTCTGGATAGAGCCAATTAACTAAACACATTATTCAATAGGTTCAGTTCAAGAACAGGCTCAGAATTCTCCTATCCTGCCCTCAGCCAAACAGACATCCCACCCTTCTTTGACCCAAAGCTTCTCTGTCACACCTCAAATGTTTATTCTTCCACCTTAGCCTTGGACCCTTCTGCTTCTACATTTTTGTCTTCAACCAAATCAGACGATTCTGGTGCTCCCTTTGACTCCTCCCTTCCACCTGTGTCTTTAGAAGTCAGGTCAGAAACAACTGCAGAGACTGAACCGGAATAAGGCTGCAGGTCTAGATAGTGTCAGAGTCCCAAGGGCCTGTGCAGAACAGCTCTGAGGGATTCTGCAACACCTCTTCATCCTGACCCAGGATGAGGTTATGGTGTTGTGGTAGATCACCTGCTTTGTTCTGGTACCAAAGAAAAGTCACCCATCACTCTTCATTGACTGTAGACCTGTTGCCCTAACATCGCTCATCATGAAGATCCTAGAGAGACTCCTGTTGGCCCACCTGAGTAAGCAAACAATAAGCTATCAGAACCCCCTTCAGTTCACTGCGAGTGTCATGCTCTTTGATATCTCCAGTGCTTTTAACACAATTCAACCTGATTTGTTTAGTCATAAACTCCAGAAGACTCAGGTAGAGGCCTCAACAATCTCCTGGATCAAAGACTACCTGACAAACAGACCACAGTTTGTGAGACTGAAGGGTTGTGTGTCTAACCAGATAGTCAGCAGCACAGGAGCACCACAGGGGACTGTACTCTCACCATTACATTCACTCTGTACACCTCAGAGTTCCAGTACAAGACAGAGTGCTGTCATCTACAAAAATACTCAGATGACTCTGTCACAGGGTGTATCAGAGATAGGCAAAAGCTGAGTACAGGGAGCTTCCCAGGAGGGGTTGGCCTACCAAATTCCTTGAAGAGCTCATTAAAGACTTATCCTATCATGATCCTTGGACTTTGTTTTTGTAATTTAATAATGTTGTAGTTTTTTTTTGGGTTTGCCTCTATTGCTATTCCATATTTAATTTTACCTTCAGTTGTCAGATTACTGAAGTTTTTCTCTGGTCTTTAAGTATTTTTTATTCTTGTTTGGGTTGTAGTCCTTTGTTACTCAGATTATCAGGTTTTCTCAGTTTATTTTCCTCATGCAGATGCCTAAGTATTCATTTCTGTGTTCATTAGCAACATTAGCTATGTTTAATGGACATAAGTAATCAGAATAAACGGCCGATCGGACAAAAAATGTGTCACGTAAACATGTCAGTCGGAATATTCTGATCGGATTCAGCATGATCGGAATTAAATTGTAATACAATTGAGAGGGTTGGTTTTTGCCGATTAACAATCTGATCGACATGCATGTAAACACTTTCCATCATCAAGTTATTCTGAATGAGGCAAACTGACCTGAGTGCGCATGTGTGCCCCGCGTCAACATGACCTATTTCCGCCTTGAGTGGCTAGTCGCTCTGGCTAGATGCTAACAGAATATTCCAATCAGCAAGTTTACATGGCACGTTTTTTAATTATGTCCATATAAATGGTACAATCCGATTATTTTTTGTTTTTTTATCCGAATACATTTTAATCTGATCGTGAAATTTCGTGCATGTAAACGTAGCTACCGTCTCAACTCCTCTGTTCAGCTCTCCACTCAATTGCGGCACATTCTGTTGATTAGACTCACCTGGTTGCTGTGTAAATAATGACCTTCCTCAGCTGTTACAGCCTCTCTTTTTCCCTTTACTCCTTTTCAGATTATCCTGGTTATAGCCCATTAAGCGTTTTTTGTAGAAAACATGTCTAAACAATTTAAATACAGGCTAAATTTGGTATTTCAAAAAATACAGCTCACTAAATATGATGAGGTTTCAAAACAAACATCTTTGCTGCACCTGCTGCTATAATAATGGAGCTGCTAACAGTCAGTCCTGCAGCAGCACCAACAGGTATAAGAGGGGTAACATAAATATGCTCTTGCAGTCATAATTTTTTCTAAATTACTTTATTATTACTTTTCCAAACAAGACTTCAAGACGCCACACTTGTTGTAACTTTGGGAGCCATTGTTCTAGAACGTGATTTTTGTGAGTCTCATGGAGTTCAGCTGCCATGTCTCCATGAAGTGGAATGATTCTTTTGGCCTGGTTGCTGGGCTGTGGAACACTGTTGATATTTAATAAGCACAAAAAGATAGGTAACATACTAACTGATCTGTTAAAAACCAACAAAACTGATTAGAATTCTTTTTAAGTACCTTCAAGTACTTACAATCTTGCAATAAAAGAAAAGCAATTGATCACAGTTTTTCTATATATTTTTCTATATTCTAAATTAATATTAAAGAATACAAAAGAACACTCAGCAAATGGTAAAGTGTAAAATGAAACCCAGGAAATCTACTTGTTCCCTTCCTTTTTTTGTTAGATTTGGCCTTCATATAAAGGAGGTCCATGTCTTCTTTTTCCCAATGTGTTATATGCACACATCAGAAGAAAAAAAAACAAATACTTTCCTCTTATGTGAAAAGAAGTTTGAACAAAATCAGTTAATTTTAAAGATGCAGTAGTTTTTCTTGGTTTTTAATAATTATAATAATTATTAGTAGTATTATATTATTATTATTACTATTACTATTATTATTATTATTATTATTATTATTATTGTTATTGTTAATTTAGTCTTTTTTATTGTCTTTTTATTGAATACATGCCTGTTCCTTGGTAAGTGCCATTCTGTAAAAATGAAGTTGCATTAAAAAGTCAATTTGAATAAAATCTTCAAAAGAAAAGGCTTGCAATTGGTTCCACAAAACTATTAACAGAATGAATAGTAAGACAAGAAGGACACTGTTTAGACGGAAGGAATTCTCCCTCTGATGGTGTAATACTGCCCCCTTGAGATGTCACTTCCTCTGTGGCCAGCTCCACAGTATCTGAGCTCCAGTATCAGTTATGAACAGGAACCCATCCACACCACAAGATGGAGGCAGCTCACTATGAAGCTGAAAGGGAATGAAAACCAACAAGAAGAGAGCACGAGAGTGTTGTAGAAAATGAGCTCCTGGAAGTTCTGGCATCTGAAATCTTATAGAGGAGTTTTTTTTTTTTTCTTCGACAGATCCAAATGTTAGGAAAGCATTTGAAGAGCTTCAAATATACCTTTCACATCAAGGGTTATTCCAGTCCGCAGCAGAGAGTGTCTTTATTTTGCCTAAACTCATCAGCAGTTAATTTTCTATTATAGGGTAATTCTAAGCATTCTAAGCACCACTGTGATTACTTTGGTTGGTACTGACACATTATCTGCAGTAAAAAGACTAAAAAGACTGAGGTTTTCCTCTTATGCAACTTTCCTATTGAGATCCAGGCCACAGGGTAATTGTCCACTGAGCAGCAGGAGTCACTCTGTCTGACTGTAATTCTATAATATCGGGGTTGGCTATGACAATAATCTCTGGGCTCATCATGCATCGCCAAAACTGTTTCCCAACCAAAAATATATCTATATGGGAATGTGAAATTGTTAAAAAGGGAGGAATCACTGGCTCTGAAACACTGACTCGTTTAAAAAAGAAAGCTTTTGCTGTTTTGGAGCAGAAAATGTGGATCTTTACCAGGGTAATGCTGACATGAATGTGGTAACTTCTTTAAAAACGCTGAAATGTGGGAAACAGGATCAGTATGCTGAATATATTGTTGGTGGTGAATTTTGAAATTAACACAAAAGCAATGCTATGGTATAGTTCTTTGAAAAATAATAAAAAAGGTATTTGCATCTGGTTTGTATTATTTTTGCCATCCTATTTTCAATAAAATAGATAATTTTAATTTTTGAAAACCAAAGGGGTGAATAAATCTTCAGATCAGCAATTAAAAGTGTTATAAATATGAACATCACCCTAAAGAGCCAAAAAGGTAGTTTATTCGCATTGTAAAAATTTACTTGTAAAATAGAAGGTGAAAGACCATATTTACCTACTGTGGGAAAGTACAGCAGCAGTTAAAATAAAGTAAAAAAATATCGCAAGCTTTGAACATTTCACAGAGCTCTGTTTAATCCATCATCCAGAAATGGAAAGCGTACGGCAAAGCTGCAAACCTATCAAGAAATGAATATCCACCTAACCTGAAATGGTGGGCATTGGCCAGAAAGTTTGGGGAGTTTGGCTGAGTTTGGCTGGTACACCTTTCAAATTGTGACACAGGTAAGCTCAGGGAGGACAGAAACCACCCGTTGGGCAGTGGTGGATCAGAAGGAGGCTTAGTTAAAATCCACGCCAAACCTTTCAAATTAGTATTTTGAAAAAATAAAAACATCTATGCAGGGGGGCTGTGTGGTGTAACAGTAGGGCCACCTATTTACAGAGGCTATTGTCCTCGATGCAGCCGGTCTATAATGCCGACCTTGGGACCTTTGCTGCATATCTTTCTCCCGTCTCTCTCTGCCCAATTCCTGTCTGGGATCTGTCAATAAAGTGATGAAAAAATTAGGAAAAAAAAATCTTTCTATTTAACAACTTTGTGTTGATCTGTCACCATAAATACACAGAAGTTTGTGCTTTAATGTTGAACACTTGATCAGAGAGATCTTTCTTCAGAGATTTCAAAGTTGCCATAACAGAGAATGACTAGATTGACTTTTAAAAGGTTCACACTGTATACAATCAATAAAACCCACATATATAAAAACAAGCCACCTTGACAGGCTTTGCTGCATTAGCATCAGTGGAAAGGGAAGGGGACAGGTTATTTCTGTAGATGCAATGATCTATTTATTTCTGGTTCACACAGATAGGCCTATTCAGCAAGATGCACAGTCCCCACCATTTACCTGCATTCTGTTTCTGCCTGTGCATCAGGCCCTGTAAATCGACCAGTGTTAGGCCAAGCAGGATCATTTACACAGGAAAAATTTGAACATAAACACATGCACTATTATGTATGTGCCTAATTCCTCTGGGGAACAAACACATGAACAGACATGCACGTAGGAGCAACAGGAGACAGATAACACATACTGCACATGCACACAGAAGGCATTCATAGCAGGAGGTAATAACATAGTGCTGCTTTTGAGACACAAGCCACAGTTCTGTGGGCTGAGTGAGTACATGCAGGAGATGTTATTGCTGTATATGTTTATAACGCTGCCATGAAAAAATAAAAGGCGCATGCAGCCACAGGCATTTCCTTGGTTGCTCTCTCCTCAGTCACCTCCCCATGCCAGTGTGGTAGAAAGGCAGGGAGCGTTTAGATCAGGGCTGAGAGCATACCACACCTTATTTTTGGAGACAGCATCTTTTTCCTCTTTCTACTTTGGAACATTTTAAAACACAATATCCTTTCACCAGTTTCTTTAGTCGACTGATATTTGTCACCCTGATTGTTTTAACTGTCCCACGTTTATTTCAGCAGTAACAGGACCTGAATATTTGAGAGGCATTATTTGCTCCATCTATTGTTTGGAACTTCTGTCATGTTGAAGTCTGCTGGTTTCATGGTTTTGATACATGGTATTGACCTCCACAAATGTTATACAGTTTTCCGATGCCTGTAGGTGGCCCATCCATCTCATGTTGGACTGTGTAAATCAATTCCAAAACAAAAGCAGAAGACCTTGAGAGGATGGTGATTAAAGCTGGTAGGAGAGCCTCACTATCCACTATGTGTCCTGTACTGATACGGCCTAAAAGGCCATTCAGAGAGAAAGAAGCTTTCAAAGTAATGAAATAGCTATATTGCTTATATATTTGCAAATTTACTTGGGTACAAGACTTATTTTGGGAGATATGTCCTGAATCAGTATATAAAACCCATTATCACCAATCTTGGGTTAAAAATGGATAGTGATTTTAATCTTGACAGACAGATCAGCTCAGTGGTGAAATCCTGTTTCTATTAACAGAGACAACTGGCAAAGGTGAAACATATTCTTTTAAAATAGGACGTTAAAACTGTAATCCATGCTTTTATCACAACACGCCTCAATTACCGCAGCTCTCTGTATTATGTATTATGGTGTATCACAGACAGCCCTGTCTTGTCTCCAGCTGGTGCAGAATGCAGCTGCCTGCCTTTTACCTGGTACACGAAAGAGAGAGCACATAACTCCTGTTTTAGCCTCATTGCATCGGTTTAGGGTTCATTTCGTAGATTCTTTTATTTGTTTTTAAATCTTTAAATGGTCTGGACCTGCCCTACCTCTCTGAGCTTCTGCAAGTGCATTACCCTTGCCGCTCACTCAGGTCAGCGGACCAGCTTCTCCTGGACATGCCAAGGACGTGGCGGGAGCTCAGAGGGGACAGAGCTTTTTCTGTGACAACTCCAAGGCTTTGGAACTTGCTGTCATTTCACATCAGACAGGCCTCTTTACTATCTATTCTTAAATCTGCTCTGAAACCCACCTTTTCTCATTAGCTTTTGATGTAGCATGACGGAGCTCACTTTATTAATTTTATTCAAGGTTCTTATAACATCCTTTACATGTTTTATATTTTACTCAAGTTGCTTATAATATTTTTGCGTGTTTTATATTGTATTTTACTCTAGTTGCATGCAACTTATTTTATGTGTTTGTCATGTATGCTGTACATATTTGTTCAGCACTGGTTGGCTGAGCTGTTTTTAAAGTGCTTAGAAATAAAGTTGGCTTGTATCGTTTAGTGTTTAGCAGTGGTGACCATTGTTAAATTTAGATCAAAGCATGTACATGGACTACTATTGTACATGGAAGGCAGCATTATGCTGTGTGGGTGTTCTGTTGCCTCAGGGACTGCTGCACTTCACAAAATAGATGTCATCATAGGCAAAGAACATTATGTGGAAATGTGGAAGCAATATCTTATGACATCAGCTTGGAAGTTAAAGCTTTGGCACAAAAAAGTCCTCCAAATGGACAACAGCCCCAAGGATAGCTCCAAATTAGTTACAAAGTTCGTCAAGGACTAAAAAGTCACTGTTTTGGAGTGGCCATCAGAAAGCCTTGATCTCAGTCCCATATAAATTTTTATGCAGACCTGAACTCAGCTGACTCAATTCTGTCAAGAGAAATGAGCCAAAATGTCTATAAACTATTGTGAGAAGCTTGTAGAAGGATATCTAAATTCAGTTCTACCATATCCCAATGAAATGTTTTTAAACATCTAATAAAAATCTCCCAAAAATGTTGTTGGTATTATTTCTGGCTTTTAGCAAATATACATATTTTTGGAGACCCTAACTGACCTAAAACAGGATAGATTTAGCTTGTGATGTGGAATGAACAGGACAAATTAATCTTTAATAGTTTTCTATACATTTAAATTTGCCCTGCAATGGACTGGCGACCTGTCCAGGGTGTACCTCACCTCCCACACATAGACTGCTGGAGATAGGCACCAGCTTCCCCCGTGAACCATATGGAAGAAGCGTGTATAGAAAATAACTGACTGACATTTAAATCTGAAAAGTGTGGCATGTATTTGTATTCACTGAATAATTTGCACAATGACATTTTGCCACAATTACAGCTGCGTATATTTTGGGATATGTCCTTTTACACATCTACAGATTGGATTTGTTATTTACTCATCTTTGCAAAATAGCAAAAAGCTTGGCCAAATTAGATATAAATATTCATTTTCACAATTCCTCAAATGGATTCTGGACTTTGACTCGGCCTGGCTAATACATGAATATGCTTTGTAGATCTAAACCAGTGGTTCTCAATACTGGTCCTCAGGACCCACTGTCCTGTGTGTTTTAGGTGCTTCCCTGCTGCCACAAACCTTACCTGATTAATAAGTTTTCTGAAGCCCTTGATAGCATGCTGAGGAGGTAATGCAACCATTTGAATCAGATGTGGTGGGTTAGAGACACATCTTAAGCCTGAAGGACATTGGACCTTGAGAAACACTGATCTAAATCATTTCTCTGTAGCCCTGGCTGCCTGTTTAGGGTCGTTGTCCTTCTAGAAGGAGTCTCGTCTCATGTCTTTTTTTCTACTGTGTTTGGAATTTATTAAGCTCTATCCATCTTCTAATCAACTATGAGCAGGTTCCCTTTTCCTGCTAATTAAAACATCCCCACAGCATGATCCTCCCACCACCATGTTTCACTGTGTGGATGTTGTGTTCAGCGTAAAAGTTCAGTTTTAGTCTGACCAGAGCTACTTTTACACAAGTTAGCTTACTTACTTACAAGGCAAACATTGGTCCAACTGGACTTTTTGGAAATTTTAAAGTGCTTTATGAGCCGTTTAAATCTTGGGATATTGTTTTATAACCTAACCCTGACTTCTCCACAACTTTCTCCCTGACCTGTCTGCTGTTTGTCTTGGTCTTTGTTCACTAACGTTCTCTAAGAAACCTTTGAGGAAACAGCTGTATTTACACAGTGATTAAATGACACACATCTACTACAACATTACTTACTAAATAAAATTGCAGTGGATTGGTTTAGGGTTAATGCAGTAAAGGGGCCTGACAGCAAATGCTGCATTTCAGATTTTAATTTGTTGAAAAAAATTGAAAACCATCCATCCTTTTCCTTCCACTTCATAATTATGGACTACATTTTATGACAGTATTATTCTGCCCAACCCCTTATCCGGATGAGTGTTGGTTTTATCTTTTCATCATGGAGGACATCAGTAGTGACAAACTCAACTACGTTCAAACTGACTCAATAAGAAAGAAAATTTCAAAGGAAACTTTTGACATTGGTGTGTAAGGTCTGTAAAAACTGTTTAGTTATTCGCTCATTCATCACTATGTGTCCAAGGATTTAACAAGTTCTGACAATAAAATGGATAGAGGCTTTCCTGGGAAGAGGTCATTTAACTAAGATACATATTACAGTTAAAACCACAACCGTGTTGGCTTTGAGTTAGGAAGGCAGCTTTTCCAGTTTTTTTTCCAATATCATTCTGTAGAAAGCCGCTTGAGACGATTGGAAACCACTGATCTAAATAATACTGTCAGCCTATAATGTGATTCCAGATAACAGTTAAAAACATGCCACATTTGATCATCATCAGGCAAAAACACAGTTTTTCCTGTCGCAATTCTGATACCGAGTCTCTATCTATGGTTCAAAGCATATTAAAAGCCTTGGTGGTGATTGTAATGCCCTCTGATGGACTGGCGACCTGTCTGGGGTGTACCCTGCCTTTCGCCCCATGACCATTGGAGATCACCACGCTCCTCATGACCCTGCAAGGACAAGCAGGTATAGACAAGAAATGAATGGATTTTTCATCCCACTTTGCATGGCATATTTATGCTGCACTTTTAGAACCTACAGTCATTGTTTTACTTTACTTAATATTAACCCAAATCCTTTTCCTAGCTGAGGAGTTAGATGCTCTATGGTCTAACTACCCCCTCTGGATGAAATAATTTTAGAGAGACGCATCTTGTAAGTAAATTTTATTTATATGGTCCTTTTCTGTCATGATCGACACCTGTTTGTGTTTCTGTTAATTGTACAGTTTGATGTTTTATTTTAGGGACAGGAGGAATCTGGGCTGGGTTTTTCAGGTTCTGATGGGGCACTGGAGAGAAAAGGAGAGTGGTTATTTCCTGAGAAGGAAATGGTGATGACCATGATCAAGATGGGTGCGCTTACTTGTGAGAAGGTCAGTGGTAGGTCCAGAAAGGTGAGCAAACTTACAAAGACTGAGGATGACAGGTGGTTGTGTTAGGCAGTGGGAGAAGCTGGGTCTCCGTTTTGTATTTTCCCCAGATGGAGATGGCCGTCGGTGTATGAGGGTGGACAGGCAGGTAGAGGAGTGGTGGCAGCAGGGCAATGTGCTGATGAGCAAACGAAGTGGAGGATCTGAGGAGCACGAAGTAGAATAACAGTGACGGACCCTGAAGGTTGCAGCAGAAATCCAGAGATGAGGAAGTCGGCCTGAGATCTGGGAGGCCCTTCTGGAAAGGTTTTCTGCAGGAGTGAGGACAAGATTGGAATTAAATGAGGTACTATATAATTCAATCAGGCAATAGTACCGCCTGGTTACCGCGTCACAATAGTAGTCAATCTTGCGTCTCTCTCTTGTTCCAGCTCCTTTTTATACCTCAGCTGATTAGTCCTAAACTGCAGTTGCAGCTCCTCGCCTGCCAATCACATGCTGAACAGAGAGGTGAGAGACACAGACAACCAACCTGCACATATCTCTGTGAGTATGACAAAGTGCTACACAGTATAATATGAAATATATAAAGCAGAAATGAACATAAAATGACAGTTAGATATGTAATAAAACAATAAAAAATCCGGAAAATTAAAATAGGAATAACTGAAAGGGTAAAAAATGTAGGTGTACTGTTGTATGACTAAAAATACAGCTACACAAGCAAGACCTACTGAGGGTATAAGGAAGTTGGTATGAGGTTCCTTACCTGGAATGCTGTATTTGGTTTATAACACAGGACCTCTGGTGTGCAAATAAAATTTTAGACATGTCCAGGAACATTATTCCAGAATTCATGAATTTATGGACGTTGTCTATGTTCTTTTGTTAAACCTTTTTTTTTTTTTTTTCTTTAACATGTAAAGGTTTCCTTTCTGCACACTTCCCATGAAAGTTAAACTTCCATAGGGTCTTTCTGATTGTAGAGGTATGTACTATTCCGTCAACAGTACCAAGACCATGTTGTGCATCCCATGATAACATTTTAGGGGTTTTGGAGATTTCTTTTCACATCATGTGGTCTACTTTTATGGTGAAATTATACACCATGCAAAATAAATGCAAAATAATTGCAAGATAGGTATGTATAACATTTTTAGACATGCTTCTAGCTGGGCCTTTTTAAACGCCTTCTGCAAGCATTCTAGTATTGACTTTTGAACTGGGACCATTACTTTGCTAATGATACTTCCAATGCAAAAAAACAAACTTTAACCAAGCAGTAAAACTGTGTTGTTTTTTATTCCCTTTTGTCTATTGGTCATGTTGCTTACCCTTACTCTTTAGAGTCTGCTGTCTGTAACAATTTGTTCCAGTATTTCGGATTTATTAAATTAGGGTATCAACCAGGTCTTTGTCTTAATCTCTAAGAGAAAGATTATTATTTATGATTAGTTGTAAAGTTTCCCCCCCAAAACCAATCAAACTACAAAACAAACCCAACACCAAAAATCATTAGTTAGACTCACAAAGGAAACAATCAGTTCTGTTTAGCTCAACTCCATAAAGGAAAAAGAGCAAAAATTGCTCTATGCTCAATATATTAATTGTTATATATTATGGAATTCTGGAATTATTGATTGCACAGTTTTAGTCCGTGAGGCAGACACCCTGTCTCCTTTTAAGGCTAGGCTTAAAACTTTCCTTTTTGATAAAGCTTATAGTTAGACTGGCTTAGGTTATCCTGAGTTATCTTTGTAGTTATGCTACTATGGGTTTAGGCTGCTGGAGGATATAGCGACCACTTTCCCTCACCCTGCTACATTGTCATGCTACTCTCCAATTTTGCATTATTTGCTGTTATTTTAGCTTTTAACTTGTGTGACACACTGCCAGCTGAGGCACATTTTAATGTCATTGATCAGGCTTGTGCTTGACAAATAAATGATTCTATTCTATTCTATTCTATTCTATTCTATTCTATTCTATTCTATTCTTTCATCTATTGTCCTAATACCACCGCCATATTGGGCTGGTATTTCCAGGACAATACTTAACAGACCAAATTAATATTTAATTAAATATTGAATTGAGCATCCCCTTTGCACAGCATATGTTAGGCTTTTATGGAGTGTGCAAACCTTTTACACGAATGTATAACCCTTCAAAAGGCAGAACTGCAGATGTTTGAGTCTCTGTTGTGCAGTTCAACAAAAAATACAGCCTTATACAGTGCTGGTTTCAGAGATTTTTTTTTCTTTTTAAAAATCTTCCCCTGTTCTGCCAGCAGCTACTAATACTGGTTGCAGCTACAACATAATAAGCAAATAGGTCTGGTAAAAAGCTGAAAACAACAAAAAACAAAATCAAAACTGAGGCTACTACATGAAAAAACAAAATCTACAAGATATAGTAGAAAGAACCGATATAGAACTACTAAAAATTAGCAAATTAGATGACGGAGCTACTAAAGGGGTGTGTGTTGAATGCTTCTCTGTTTAAAATTCACCGCAAGTGATCCGATAAAAAAAGCCAGCCCCTTTCATTCTCTTTGACTTAAAGGCCCAATGGCTTTTTTAGTAATGACTTTGTGTCTTTAACGGCACAAACATCATTAACCAAGGCTTTTGTTATTCTAATCACTCCCAGTCAGCAGCCAGGGACTGAGACCTTGTACTGCTGACACAGTTTCCTCATTGGAAGCTCAGTGGAGGTGACATCAGAGTGTGCATCATGACCCAAAACCCCATACATTTAGGGCGGTCCTGTCCTCCATCCTCAGACCACATCCTCCTGGCTTGTCTGTATATGGTCCTGAATCCACTTCCCCCTCCTAACCTCCCAAACCACCCCCCAACCTTTCTGCAAAATCTGCCTCACAAAAAGCTCCTCACATGATGAAGACATTTTCTCTGGCCCTCGTTTGTTGACCTATCTGGCAGGGCAGCAGTTTGCTTTTTCATAAAAAAGAGTCATTAAGCACAGTTATTTGGGCTTGTTGCAGCAGGGAGGTGGACAGTTTCTGCCCTCCCAGATACACAGGAAGAGCCTGTGCCATCTCCTCCGTAACTTCAGCAGGTGCAAAGACAACAGTCAATTCAACCTTTGTGTTGAAGTTTGGATCTGGCACCGTCTCTCTTCTGTTTGCCTTTGGAAGAATTTGACCATAAAAACGTGGTGACACACTGCTGAATGGGAAACCGTTAATTCTCGACTAACACAGGCATTAAAAGTACCTGATTTGTTTTACCTCCACCACTGCCTGCTACCGTCTTTTATTTTCCTTTATCTTTTCTCACAGACTTCTTATGTTTGTCTAGTTGTTAGTTGTTGTTTTGCACTATAATGCCAGTTTACTCAATGTCTCACTTTGAAAACTGCTCGGTCATTTCTATAACCCAAATGCTGGCATTGTGCTGTTGGGACAGAAGTTGGGTAATTCTTAACAAACATTTGGTTACAAATTGTGACATTGTCTTTTAGATTAGAGAACAAACTAGAAGGACTGCTATTCTGGCTTGTAGTTTAACTTTTTACTTTTTTAAACTTTTTTTGTCTTTTTTCAACAGACACTTCCTTATTGACCTGAAAAGTTTGAGCTCCACTGCTCATCAGAACGGGTCACAGTAAGGGGTTGTCTCTGTGCAGAGAAAATTGGTTAGGATGAAGCAATTGAAAAATTGCTTTTCTTGGGTTTTGCTTTGTTTGTGGTACTTAACTGCTGGAGCGCTATCAGGCCACTGAGCCTAATGTAAAAAAAAAAAAAAAAAAAATAGTTTTGTAAAGTTGATGAGTCACTTTACTCCTGCAGCGTCAGATGAATCTGTTTTATCAGTGTTTTCCTCTTATCTCCTCTCATTGACCTGCATAAAATATGTCCACATGCTAATGCTAAAGCTCTCCTAATGCTAAAAGCGGTTTACGACGCAGCTAGCTCTGTTTGCACTCTGGCAACACAACATTAAGAATCAATTGTCCAAAAGGTTGTTGATTTCTAATTCGGTAAATCATTTTTAAAACATTATTTTATTGAAATATTTTATTTACCCTTCTACTTTGCATTTTTAACTGTTTGTTTGAACACATACCAACAGTGTTTTAATTAGTTTTAAATTGAATTTGGCCTCATTTTAATTCCTGAAAACCAAGATTGGTTCTTAAATATACATGTTCACACTGATGAATACAGAATTAAATTTACAGAATTAAATCCATTTTTGAAATTTTTATATTGATGTAAGAAAGAATGTACTGTTGTCATGTTGTGTTGACATGGTTGGTTAACAAAGACTATTCATTAGGCTAAATGACAAGCTGGAACAAAAGCAGTGAAGAAGCCAAGAAGCAGTTCGACATGCGCAGCTCAGCACTCGTTGCAGCGACGGCCATCGAAGCTTATGTCATCAGAGCTTATAAAAGCCGAGGAAACAAAGTTTTAAGCACCAATGACAAACGTAGTTTACGAGACTACGGTGAGGAGGCAATCTGAGAAATAGAAGCTTGCGGGTGGGTTTACTTTTCCTCCACATGGCCATTCCTAGAGGAGCTTGAACGCTGGAAATCTGTCTGATACAAGAAGATCAGAAGATCCATATCCTGATCGAAGACCGTCAGACGCAACCCAGGCCAAGTATAAACCAACAGAGGTTTTTTTTCCAAGGAGACGAGTTTCCCTCCTTATTTTTCTTTCGACGGGAACAGTTCCTCATATTTTCCACGTTTTGGATGGATGAGAAGCGTTTTATGCTGAACTTTTTTGATTTACTGTTTGAATACTGTGGAAGCGCAATGAGCGGTTGCGCTCAAGTTTGGATGCGTTCATCCTCCTGATTGCCAATCAGCCAGGAGTTAAAGCTGAACTTTGGAAGTTTTTCATTCGAAACAGACTGCAGTCTGGACCTTGTGGCCTGGCCACTCCATCGTTCGTTCCATCATTTTATTACCCTTGGGCCCTTGGGGTTTTTCCACCGAGCTCTCACCCTACTGTTCTACCGTTCTACTTGCTGATAGCCGTGGTCGAGAAACACACACGAGAAAGGTTTCATGGAGTAGTGGTTTTTGATTATCTTCATATCCTTAGTTTTGATTATTAGTGTACGCCTTTTTGTTGAATAGTGCATGCTTAGTTAGGTGAAAGTTGTTGAACCAGAATAGTTTGATTGTAAGAGGGACTATTGGTTTAATAAGTTATCCCATAGATAAAGAGACAGTGTTCGTGTTTATTTTGTGTAAGAGTGATTATCTATCAAAATAAGGTTAGAATTCCACCATTCGATGAAGCGGTTGATTAAACAGTGACATTTGGCATGGTTTTGGTCAATAATTATTAATAATAATTAACTAATTGTAATTATTAAGTGCTGTGAGCCCAACAATCACGCCACCAGAGTGTTTCTCTGATCTTTATTCGTAAGAAATTATTTTTGGTTAGAATTGATTTCTTCTAATTATGATTTTTAATTATAATTTTTTATAAATATTAATCAATAATCATGAAACCCTACATGTGTGTGTTTGTATTGCGATTGCCAGGCTTCAAACAGGATGTTCTCAGGCAGTAGTGGCCACTGAGCTTACAGAGTCACAGAGTGTCATCAGCAGGTTGCAGCAGAGATCCAGAGAGACTGGAAGAGTCACAGAAAGGCATAGAGGTGGACGTCCTTTGGCTACATCCCACACTGATGGCTGCTTTAGTGTAAACAGTGCCCTGTGGAACCGGATGATGAATGTCACTCAACTCCAAGCACGTTTAAAGGAGGTGAGAGGCACCTCAAGTGTCACATCAGACCATTTAAACCATTTACATCAGCATGGTGTGCGTGCTAGACGACCTGCAAGGATACCTGACTAAACCACCACCAGGCACAGGTATTATCGTCTTGCATGGACCGGGAAGCATTTATGCTGGACGAGGGACCAGTGGGTTGTCACCAGACGAGCCTTTGGTGGTGGTGGTGTTACAGTGTGACCACATGTGTCTAGTCAATACAGAACTGCCCTATGCTTTGAGAATAATATAGTAATGAGCCCATACAACCTGAATCATTAATCCAGTCATTTTTGGCCCTGTATAAACAACAGCTTGCACTCTCTCCTGACCTGAACCCTACAGAAAACCTATGGGATCACCTGAGTCGCCATCTAGAGGCCCGTAACGTTGGTACACCAGAATCTCAATGACCTGAGGGCCACCCTCATGAGACGTCACTGTCAAGCTGCAACTGATGCTCAAGGGCACATGACCTGTTATTGAGACATTAACATTTTTTGTTGCTGAATACCCAGCACTGTTGTTGGCTATGGTTTCAATACATAGTTTGAGATGAGGACATCATCATTGCATTCTTCTACTTGAACGCCCTACTTTAATGATATAACATCACCGTAGTGTGAACTTTTTACCTTTTCCATAAATTTCCCCCGAAAGCCAAGTTTCCCTGCTCTAACATCTGCGCCACCCAGTGGCCTTACAGGCTTTTTTTATTGTAATAAGGAGCTGCTCAATATTTGCATAGTAAACATGAGGGAACAATTTTTAAACAAATAGCTGCTTCCTGTATTAGATTTTTCTGACTCTGAATTCCTGCTTTATGGGATGTTTGATTATAGATAGTGCATCTACAGTACTTATTGGTCTTATTATTAAGAGTGATCGTGTCCACAGGGAATGCTGCCATTTACTTTAGCAACACTTCACTTCCATTTTCAGAGTTATGGAGTAATAATTACAGTGAAACCTCTAAATAAACGACATGTAGCCTTTTTTTTCACCTATTCTATGGTTGTCCTTTTTGAAACCGCTTTATTATGAGTCATTCTGGCAAAGTTTCACAATCTAATAATAATGATAAAGCTTAGAGAATAATCTACCAACCTTCTTCTGTTGGTATGACTTCATTCAGTTTATGGTTATTGCTTAAAAGGATCTCCCACTGCAACCATAATTGACTCCAACAGTGGGACAAATTCTATTTCGCAGCAGGGTGAAATAAAGGTTCTCGTCAAATAATCAAATTTAGCAGTAACCAAGGAACAGTGTTTCTGTGGAGGTGAGAATAAAAACTTACGCTGGTTGTGGTACATTTTGTGAAGTTTCTCAAAGTAGTTATTTTGATTATTATTTGAATCAAGTTGTGTCTCTATCAGGTCCTGTGCTTTACTTTTGTTGAACTTGAAAGTTATTTCTGAACTGAGTATTTGCTTAATAATCAGCCCATGTGAACTCCTCTGTTCTAAGTCCCAATAACCAAAGGTTTTATTATTTCTGAGGTCCATCTTGCAGCCTCCACAGCCTCCCCTGGATTTCACAGCGCTCTCAGACACTGACAGAAGGAACAATTTGGAATGGTCTATCAGTTGTAATGTCGGGAAAGCCTAGATGCCCCCACTTGCAAGCAGCTTTACTCTGTTGGTGTTGAGCCCTGAGGCATTCTACACTGTAAAAATATTTTAGATCATATTTTATCTGATGAATTCATAACAACAATAATACATTTTACAATTTAATTTATAAAATATATTGCAAACTGAGAATATTTGTTTGTTGTTGATTAATCCTTGATCACAAACTAAGAACTGTAAAGTCAACATTTTTTAGAGATTTAAGATGAATAAAGGTAACTAACAGCCAAACTGTTTACACACTGACCTGTCATGGTGTGTGTTCTTAGGTCATGTCATGATGAAGTGTGTAGGTGACGTGTTTTTCTGGGAACAAAATAGCATGTTTGCTAATAACAATTTCAATGACACTTGCCTCACCTTTAATGTAATTGCTTTAGTAATTAAAACAATAAAAAATTGAGGTGCTTGTCAGCTTTTTTTCTTTTAGATAAATTGTAAATTACCTTACCAAGAAAAATCATTCCAAAAGCTTAATTTCAAGTCACATACCCACAGCAATATGCCTCACTGTACCGTAGTCCAACCTTAATAATAAACCTTATTTTTGCTTAAATGTTGTATTTTATGTATTCACCGAGTACCAACAATGAGAGTTCTCTATTAAGGATTGAATGATAACAAATGAAAATGACACAAGGCCTGACTTGGTTAAAGTCCAACCTCTAAAATGTGGTCCTGACTTTCTCAAGTTACCATGACATCATTATTTGTGGTACTTTACAGTGTTTGAATGATAGGTGTGTACAGATATGCAGCTTATGGATCGTGTTGCTTACCTGCCTGTGCTGTTAGCAACCACTGTTGCTGGCTTTTGTTTCAATAAATTCCTTGAGATTAGGAAATCACCATTGTAGGCTTCTACTTAAATGCCATACTTATCATGATATAATATCACTGTAGAATAAACACTTTTATGTTTTCCATATATTTCACCTAAAAGTCAAATATCCCTAACTTTATCTGATTCATTTTTGAATCTCTTAAGTGAAACTTGAAATTGCTAACTTTGAGTCTTCTTCACTTAGTAATAGATTCCACAACAAAGAAAATGTTATTTACATAAAAAATCTTTGATTTGATTTGAGAGGAAAACCTCAACACTTGCTAATCTCCCTCTATACACGTTTACATGTGTAAATATGTAAAAAAGACTCATTTCTAAGGTCTAGTTTTAACAATTAATTTCTTCACAACAAAAAAATTTAATTAACTAATTTAGCTGTAAGTTAAAAATTACCCTTTATTTTTAATGTTTCACATCATTTAATAATACAAATAATGCATTTCCATTGGAAAAATGTATATATTAATTGCAGACATTAAAACAAATACTATATTACAAAAAATAACCTTTTTTCATGCATTCTTTAAGTTTTACAGATAATCAAAACATAAATCATAACTTTTGCCAACACCATATTATGATTATTTTTTATTTATTTATCTTTATTTTTGCGGAAGGCAGAAAACAAAGCAGCACCCACAACTGCTATTGCTACCCCAGCAGTGGCAACACCTCCGATCACAGCTGCAGTTTGAACCTGCAAAAAAAGAGTCAAATGTCTTGTTACTGTTACTAAAACACTGCAGCCAATACATCATGAACAAGCTACCGTACCTTACAGTCAACAGCATTCCAGTGTGTTGCACCAAGGAAAGACCTGCTGACCAAATTCCTGGGCCAACAGTAATACAGTAGAAACCAGATATTTACATTTACCATGTAAATATATCTGTCTGATATGAAATACGACAAAACATTTCCTGTTTTGGGTCAGTGAGAAGTTTTTTAATTTTTTTTCTTTCTTTCTTAAAATTCAAAAGTTTAGATACTAAAATACCCATTGTGAGATGATAACGTCATGGCTTTATTAGGTTCTGATTAAAACATCAAAAGCTCTAGTGGCCCAACTGTGGATGTATTTTCAATAAACACCTCAAACACACGTGGGGGTTGAAGTCCCCCAGCAGAATAATGGAGTCCCCGTGAAGGGCACTATCCAGCACCCCCGACAGGGACACCAAGAAGACCGGGTACTCCGCACTACCGCTCGGCCTGTAGACCGAAATGACAGTCAGAGACCTGTCCCCAACTCGAAGGCGCAGGGATGCGACCCTCTCATCCACTGGGGTAAACCCCAACACGAGACGGCTGAGCTGGAGGGCAACAAGCAAACCCACCCCAGCCCACCGCCTCTCCCCGTGGGCCACTCCAGAGTTGAAGAGAGTCCAGCCCCTCTCGAGGAGATGGGTTCCAGAGCCCACGCTGTGCGCGGAGGTGAGCCTGACTATTTCTAGTCGATATCTCTCGACCTCTCGCACAAGCTCAGACTCCTTCCCCCCCAGCGAGGTGACATTCCACGTCCCTAGAGCCAGCCTAAGCATCCGGGGATCGGGCCGCTGAGGTCTCCACCTTCATCTGCCACCCAATCCTCTTTGCACCGGTCCCTCAAGGTTCCCCCTGGAGGTGGTGGGCCCACTGGAGGATGGCCTCGTGTCTCTTGTTTAGGCTTGGCCCGGCCGGGTCCCGCCAGGAGCTCCGGTGAGTCCCGACCCCAGGCCTGGCTCCAGGGTGGGACCCCGGCTCCGCCGTACCGGGCGACGTCACGTCCTCGATGTACTAGTCCTCATGAAGGATTCTTGAACCGCTCTTTGTCTGACCCGTCACCTAGAGCCTGTTTGCCATGGGAGACCCTACCAGGGGCATTTAAGCCTCAGACAACCTAGCCTTGTCCTCTTCAGGTTGGAGGGGAGTTCCTGCCTCAAGTGGAGGAGTGCAAGTATCTCTTGTTCACGAGTGAGGGAAGAATGGAGTGGAAGATCAACAGACGGATTGGTGCGGCACTCGATTTACCGGTCGGTTTACGTTCCTACCCTCACCTAGGGCCATGAACTTTGGGTCATGACCGAAAGAACGAGATCCCGCATACAAGCGGCTGAAATTAGTTTCCTCCGTAGGGCGGCCAGGCACTCCCTTAGAGATAGGGTGAGGAGCTCTGAGGGGCTCTGAGTAGAGCCGTTGCTCCTCCACATCGAGAGGAGCCAGTTGAGGTGGCTCGGGCATCTATACCGGATGCCTGCTGGACGCCTTCCTCGGGAGGTGTTCCAGGCACGTCCCACCGGGAGGAGGCCCAGGGGACGGCCCAGGACACGCTGGAGGGACTATGTCTCTCGGCTGGCCTGGGAACGCCTTGGGGTCCCCCTGGAGGAGCTGGAGGAGGCGTCTGGGGAGAAGGACGTCTGGGTGTCTCTGCTGAGTCTGCTGCCCCTGCGACCTGGTCCCGGATAAGCGGAAGACGACGAGTACGAGTACTAGTACGAGTACCTCAAACACACTGCTTAATTATGTGACATCACTGAAAAACCTAAAGGAATCAGCCACGTTCATGATCTGTTAAAACAGTCATACAGAAGTAAAAACACCATGGGAATGTCCGGCCATCATACCAATCCGAAAGGGGGACAGGTATTGTGACCCTGAGATGAATGGGGTTTGCTGTGAAATGTGTGGCCATTCACAAGAGAGGAAGATACCATTATTTCAAAGGCAACAAGTAAAAGCTGAGTAAAGTTTACAAATGCATTTAAGGACAAAAACCTTCATTTTTTGAGACTTGCTCTGTTGTCTGTGAGACTAAAATTGGAGAAAAAGTAGGAAACTTGCAAGTTATCTGAACATGATGTAACAGGCGTATAAGTTGTAGTCAGAAAAGTCACACTAATAACAAATTAAGGTCATTAATGGGGCAATGTGCCCTAATTGGCCTATCAGTGACTTTGCTGGCACTGATAGTGTGTTTGATCTAACTACAACTTAAAAGCCCACTAAACTAAAGAAGGATGAGAGGTGAAACGTCTTCAAGCAACAAGAGGAATCCATTTGCCTCCTACGTAAGCACTTGGGATATTGTAGTGTTTCCTGCAGGAGGGACTGGTGCATTTCAAATACAGATGGCATCATAGGGTAAAAAACATTATGTAGAAATCCTGAAGCAACATCTCAAGACAATAGCCAGGAAGTTAACATTTATGCACAAATATATCTTACAAATGGTGAATTATCCAAAGCATACAACCAAAATAGTGACAATGTGACTTAAGGACTACAAAGTCAGTGTTCTGGAGTTGCATTGACATGCCTTTAATTTAAGTCCCATCCAATATTTGGGCGTATGTGAAAAGGCGGCCTACAAACTTGTTTTTTTATACCTGTTTTGTCTAGAGGAATGGGACACACTTGTGGGAGGATGCTGATGATATTTAAACCAAGTCAAACAGTTTAAAGGCAGTTCAACCAAATATTATGGAAATGTAGGTAAACTGGTAAATTGGACGAAATTTAAATATTCTGGCATTTATAGCAAATAGAAACATTTTGGTAATCCTTACTAATATAATGGTTATATGTCTTAGCTATTCGTATTCTAGCACTGCATCAGTCTTTGTGTCATTCTAATTATTATTAAGTTGCATTCTATTTACTCAAACGATGCTGCATCAGACTGAATCATTTATTCTTCCAGTTTTTATTTTTATTTTTTTAAACCAGTTATCACCCTTTTAAAGAGTTTTTATAAGGATTCACCCACCTGTCGTGATTCTGGTTTGCCATATCGAAGCTCTGTGACAAAGTGTTCACTGTTATGAGTGGCCGCATTGTACAGACGCTCCTGTCCGACCATCTTCAGAGCTTCGCTGACAATGATGCCGGGCTCACGAGGCTGGCACTCATCATCCAGTAGGTTGTTGACATGGAAACGATTCGACCCAACCACTTCCCAGATCTTCTGACGCCTCACCGTAACTTTGCTGCTGTCAAGGAAGGTGAACAACTCACACAGGTCACCTCCTCCATGTGCTTCATGGAACATACAGACAGAGAGACAGACTATATTTATAAAGTTACAGATATAATCTCTAATAATCGCTAATCTCTAGTTGACCCAGAAAACATAACTTAAAGGACAAGAGCAAGTTAGAATGTTAACATATTTTTATGCAAGGTCACAAAATGTGACAGATGACTTACTTGTAGGAATTAAATGAACTACTTCATATCCTCCGATGAAAACAGCCCAGTGGTGATACATCCCACAAAAGATTTCAATCAGATCCCCTGGCTTTGCATCAATGTCAAACTTTAACAGAATGAAAAGAAATTAGAACAGTTGGAGAAAGATGAAGAGTTAAATTCATGTATAAAACATAGTTGTGATTGTAAATAGTTAGCTGTCAGTTAGCTGTCAAGCAAATATGAAAAACTGAGGTTTCGGGCCAGTCTGCATGAGCTTTGTATAATAACATAGGCACTAAAGGTGTCTTGGAGCTTGTCATTGTTGCTTAAGCTAAAAGCTCATATGTTTTAAACAATGCGACACAATGATTATCAGCACTAAGAAGTCGGTGGGACTCACCAGTGTTGGAGCCATGTCTTCGCCCGTTCACCAGTCGCGTGAGAGCACAGACAACTCTGCAAGAAATGAAACTCAGTGCATGTACCTTCCACATCAAAAGTGTTCCAGGAACCAGACAAAGGTTATACAAACATCAGGAACATAGTGCAAACACAGTACATAGCCTCATGTTGCAAATCATTAACTGCAACTATGTTGACCTAGTAATTTTGTTTCCTCTGAGTTGCACTGTAGAGTTTTATTTGCAACCAACCAGACCAATTTTGGTCCCTGGCATTGATTTTTTTTTTATCTTGATAATTTGCTTTGTAGCATTTTTTTTAAATTATTATTATTATTGGAGAGGCGGTTACCTTACTACTGTCTTGAAAAAAGTATTCATATTCCTGGAATTATCCACATTGCTATCCACCTAATTGCTATCTACAGTTGAGTTTTATGTGATAGACCAACTTACGGTAGAAACCAAGGAACACAGCAGACATGTCAGAGATAAAGTTTTGAGAAGTTTAAAGCTTTAAAGCTTATAAATTAAGCTTTGGGCATCTCTCTGAATGCTCTTCACTCCATTATGTGAAAATGAAGAGATATAGCTGCACAAGTTTGAACTGACAGGCCGGGAAAGGAGGCCAGTAATGAGTGAATTAGCCAAGAGCCCCATGGTAACTCTGGGAGAGCTGCAGAGGCCTTATGGAAGAGTGGCAAGAAAAAGTAATTGTTAAAAGAAACCCATAAGAAGTCCCATTTACACTTTGTCACAAGTCAGCGAGGGGCATCATGTGGGGAAAGCAAACCTGTGGAAGAAGGTGCTATTGCAAGAAGATCAAAACTGAACATTTTGGTCTGCATGCTAATCACTATTATGTAAGTGTAATTGATGTTGCAACTTTCAAGGTACAAATTTTAAGATGCTTCACAGAAAAATATCTTAAATTACACAAGGAAGAAATATATTGGGTAAAAGTGAAATAAAATCAATTAAAAGATAAGCTACAAAAAATGAAATCAAAGAAGATACGGAGTTACCCACGTTAGTCTAAATGAAGTCCTCAGATGCTTCATGAGTCCGCATAGGACAGGAAAGCTCGTTAGAGTTCATGGAAAGATGGATGGAGCTATAAACAGGGAAATTGTGGAAGAAATCCTTAGGGGGCAAAAGACTTTATACAAGGGCAAAGGATCACCTTCCAACAGGGCAATGACTCTACACATACAGCGACAGTTCTTATGGAATAGTTGAGACCAAAGCCTATTCATGTGGTAGAATGGCCCAGTCAATTTCCAGACAAGACTACAATAAAGAGCCTATGTTAAACCTGAAAAGTGTTGTTTTCTATCCAGTCAAAATTAGATTATGTGTTCCCATGAGGCTCACTTGTCAGTTTAAAAGTAAATCTTGAAAATAATATTATCTAGTATTAAAAATACTTTTCATTAAGCCTATATTTCTGTATTAAAAATGTTTTTATTGGTCCGATGTTATATTGAAATTTTAATGTAAATGTCGTGTTTTCATTAGCTGTAAGCCGAAAATCACCATAATTAACAGCAATAACTGCTTGAAACAGTCTGTGTGTAATTAATCTATATGTGTTTCACTTAGTGACCTAAGTTACTGAAATAAATTAACTTGTCAAAAATATTCAAATTTGTTGAATATGACTACTTTTCTTTCCTCTCATTTTTCCTATTTGTTCTTTTTTCTCAAATGACTATACATTGAAGTTTGTTGTGGAGATGTGACAACTTAATGTTTTCCAAATCTTTGTACATTAATGTGTGTTGGAGTATGATAAAATCTATGGATGTTATACACTATATTTGCCAAAAGTATTTGTCTGTCTACCTTTACATGTGCATGACCGTTAATGACATCATATTCTTATACTATAAGGTCCAATTTGTTGATGGGCCCACCGTAGCTAGCAATAGCAACTTTAAATATTCTGTAAATATGGAAGTAAAATAGTCTCATTAGAATCAGACATTTTTTAGACATTGAATTTATAACACTGAATTTTTATCCTGTGCAATTATGTATGAATTTTTTTTTGTACTTAAAATTTGCCAGCAAAAATTCACCTGCAGAAATTCACCTGCAAAAATTCACCTGCAAAAATTCACCTGCAAAAATTCGCCTGCAAAAATTCACCTGCAGAAATTTACCTGCAGAAATTCGCCTGCAAAGATTCACCTGCAAATGCGTTGCCGCTTCTTCCGGTCACTTCAAAACAGGAGCATCTGTGGACAGGGTTTTGGCTCTTGTATTTGTGTTGCGGCTTTTGTATTTGTGTTGCGGCTTTTGTATTTGACCTGACACCTCTGGGCCAACGTAGGAATCTGCTGTTTTAAAAACGGATACTGTTAGATTCAGGAGTGGCAGTTGAAACAGAAAATATGAGGTAAAAATTTGGCTGCAAATATTAATTTGTCCCATTTTTTACACTTAGGAAAGTCTCCAGGTTGAGCTACTTGTTAGTTTGATTTCTCCCCAGATCCACATTAAGTGCTCAAAAGAGAAAATCCTCAGTCAGAGCATCACAGGGAGCTCTGACATTTTTAGATCTGCAGGATGTTTGGAGAAATTCCCCCCACACACATCAACACTGGTGTGCTTTTTATTAAATACAGCTGTAGTACAGTATATCGTGCACCTCTGCCAACAATAATTTTTCTTCCTTCCTTTTTTTCTTTAGCATTACTTGTTCACTGTTGTAGTCTTTCCTAGTTTTCTTCACCTCATTGACTGCTTCTTTGAGGCAGATAGAAGCCAGAGAGGAGATGTGAATCCAGACTTTCATCTCCCTTCATGTCTGTCAGGATTGCCTTTTATAATAGCAGCTGTGTAGCTGCATTTCTCACCGAGTTTTTTCTCCCTTTTCTTCATCCCATTCTTGCTTTCTGTCTGCAAATGTCGGTATTACTCTTGGCTATATTTCCCCAGCATGTCTGTGTGATTGTAGAACAACTGAATCCCAACTTAAAAAACTGTAAAACTGCTTACCTCATTTGTTAATCCTTTTGCATTAGTTGCTGGGTTTCCTTAAAGACCAAAAACAGACCAGGTGGAGAAATCAGAGGTAAAGTTGTGGGGAAATAGAAAGAGTAGAAAAATTGAAAACCCATCAAAACATGACCCTCCACCTAAACCGATTGACTGTTCAATTTGTGGATAAATAAGAGAAGCAGCCAGGAGGGAACTCTGGAGGAGCTACAGATATTGCAGAGACCTACAGTTTAGGTGAGAGAACCTTTTGACAGGACAACAATTAGTCATCCACTTCATAAATCTGGCCTTTATTTTAGAGTGCCTAGGAAGCCATTGTTGAAAGAAAGACATAAGTTCCATTCGCAGTTTGCAATACACCACAAAGAGGACACGATAAAAGGCAGTAAAGGACTAATACACATCCAGACATCACCTTGAACTGTCATCATAGCTAAAAAACATGTTAAAACAGGATCACGCTGTCGGGATGCATTTCTTCTACAGGCCTTGGGAACCACTTTAGTTAAATACAAGGCAATACTGGAAAAAACTTTCCATAGATCTTTACTGCATGTTAAGGAGGCAATTCAGCCAGGTGATTTAGGTGTGTTGGACCATGGACACATCTCAAAGTTGCAGGACAACAGACCTTCGAGCACCCGAGTCCTTGGTTTAGATCAAAAGCACATTCATGTGTTAGAATGGCCAAGTTTAAAGTCAGGATCTAAAATCTAATTGAGAAACTGTGGCAGGACGTTAAAATTGATGTTCACCGATGCTTTCCGTCTAATCTGACTGAGTTTATGTTATTTTGAAAGAAGAGCCTCTAGATATGCAACACTGATAGAAACTCAAAGACTTTACAAAGTATTGACCCAGCAGAGACTGAATACAAGACACACTTTTTAGATTTATATCTGTAAAAAAAAGTATAATTTCCTTTCTCCTTCACAATTATACATGACTTTATGATTGCCTAACAAATAAAACTATAATATTGTTGTTTCTGGGTGAAATGTGGAAGACCACGGAGGGTATGACTACTTTTGGTGACTTGGTTGGGACCCACTTGGGCTTATTTGCATGTCTTACTGTTGTGTAAGTGGTGTTAAGGCAGTACAAAAAAAATATTTAGCTCGCCCTGTACCTGCAGAGATGGAAGTCAAACAAACATAGTCAGAACCCCTCTCCTCTAGGTGGTTCTCTATCTGGCTCAGTATTACCAACACAAAGGGAAAAAGTTAAGAAATGTCACAAATGACATAAGATCCATAATACTGCAACATTTTACAGAGCAAAAAATGTATTTAATCCCTTTCAGGTTACTTGTTGAACTTTTTTGTCAAACGTAAATGTTCCAGATCATCAAACTGATTTTAATAGCAGATCAGTCAGTCAGTCATTTTCTACCGCTTCTTCCATAGTGGGTCACGGCCCCCGCCCAGACCGCCCCAGCAGTCTATGGGCGGGAGGCGGGGTACACCCTGGACAGGTCGCCAGTCCATCGCAGAGCCACACAGACATACAACCACGCACACACTCATTCATGCCCAAGGGCAACTTAGAGAAACCAATTAAGTCATCTTTTTGGACTCTGGGAGGAAGCCAGAGTACCCGGAGAGGTACTCTGGTGATGCAGACTCCATGCAGAAAGAACGCCAGCCAGGAGTTGAACCCAGGACCTTCTTGTTGCAAAGTAACAGTGCTACCAACTGTGCCACCGTGACAAATAGTTAGAGGGGAAAAGCTATCCATACCAACCTGCCTCAACCACTTATAAAATCATGAAACAATAGTGATTAATCACAATTCACATTATTTGTTTTAATGTTACTAGCCACATGCAGACCAGATTACTGGCAAACCTGAAGAATGAAAAAAATTTAATTCTTTAAAATAACCTCTCTTTCAACATTAGGTAGGCTACAAAATCTCAAACAGGAACCCATCATGCCCCAATAAATTTAAGAACACATGAAAAATAAAGTCATTGTTGTCCACCTGTCTGGAAAGGGTTTCTGAGCATGGAACAGTGGTGAACCTTCTCAGGATAGCTGACCAACCAAAATGACCCCACGAGTGCATTGATGACTCAACAAGGAGATCACAAAATAATCCTGAATAACATTTAAAGCACTGAAGACCTAACTTGCCTCAGTTAAGCTCTGAGTTCATGATCCAACAATAAGAAGGAGACTCTAAAGACTGTAAAATTAGCGTTCCAAGGTAAAAACCACTCCTGCCAAAATGGAACACAAATACCTGTCTGACATTTGCAGAAAAACATCTAGATGATCCTCAAGACTTATGGGAAAATATTCTGTGGACTGATGTGAAAATGTGCATCACATTATATTTGAAATTAAACTAGCACAGCATATCAAAAAAGGATGGTGGTGATAGTGCCATGTTTTGGAGCTGCTGCTTCTTCAGCATCTGGACAACTTGTACACCCAGTGCGATTTAAAGAATCATACAGGACTTATGACATTTGAACTGTCTTTTATTGTTAGTACTGTGTTGGACCCCTTTTGCATTCAGAACTGCTATAATTCTTGCTGCAGATTTGTCAACTGCCAATCATGCCTGTCCAGCTGACAGATCTGCACATGAAGGACGAAGAAAGTCTCCATTTCCACCATTTTCCAAAGTTTCTCTTTTGAACAGAGATCTGGTGACTTTGGAGACCATTAAATTACTCAATTAGCAGTATCTGAAATACTCAGACCAGCCTAACAACCATGCCTCGTTCAATTCCACTTAGCTTTATGTTCTCTCTCTGTTTTTTCTCTTTATAAAAGCTACATCTGGCCCTGATATTTCTGTTTAGCTTTGACACCTTCCTGGAGGAGGTCATCACCTGAGCTACTGCTGCCAATACCTTCATTATATCTCTCTATAGATGATTAACTTGGCCCTGTCTTTCTGTGTTTAGCCCTGTATCTTTCCAAGACACAGCAGTTAAAAGAACGTTTGCTGCCACTAACTGTGTTATGTACATGGACAGAGCTAGGTGGGTGGCCAGGACAGCATGGGCCTTACAAACCTGACTGGACACCTCAGGTGCCCCCCAAGGTGAACAGGTCACTAAACCTCTAGAGTTGTAAAAAATTGGATTGTTATCAATGCTGAAAATTATCGTTATAAAGTTATTATAATTATTAATATTTAAAGATTTTTGCCATTTTTGTCTCCCCAAATTGTCGCACTTGTTCAGACAGCAGTTCTGCAATAACACAGTCAGCCTCTCCCTGCCTGCAGTGGCTCACCTTAATATTCATAGCTGGGAATAAAACTGTGAGCTGGTGTTGGATTTTATTTGGAATTTATTTGACAAGAAGGAGGGTGTAGAGAGAAGGGGATGATATGCAACAAATGGCCTGAGACCGAGTCAAATGACAACCATGTCAAGGACTAGACTGCATATAATGTGCCTGCTCTACCACCTGAGACACCCAGAGCCCCTCTTCCATGCATTCTTATCTGTTTTTAATTATCTGTATTACCCTCCTTCTTGTTTTTAATTTGACCAGGTTCTACATTTAAAGCTTGATCACTTGTGTAAAATCTGCCTTAATTTCATAGCAAGGTTTTGTTTTTATATTTTAAAATTGGCCAGCAAGGACTGAGAACTTTTAGAATTAAGTCGGGAATTTTGACAATAAAATGTTTAACAACCGTTAACATGGATGCTAAAAAAATAACACAAAGCCAAATATTCCAAGCAATGTCTCTTAATTTTTTTTATATGTATCAATTAAAAGATAAAAACAAGCTGGCTTTTCAGAACAATGAGATAGATTTCAACCAGCATTCAGTCCTGTATCAAATGGCTCTAGCAGCCGTCAGAATTTATCAGCTTCAATTGGAAGTGGTCCCCAGGTGCACAGCCAATTTGTTAGTGTGGGATTGCTATCAGGGGTAGCAACGTGGGGCCAATATACTTTTCTTTTTAGAAAACAGAGTTACAGTCACAATATCATAATTTTTATTGAGTAAATTTACATGAGAAGAATCTTGAAACTTGCATCAAAAACTCACAATAAAAAATGATACATTTTTGCCTGTGCCGAATTAGCTGGCATTCTCCCAGTGCAGCTATTTGAAAGCAGTTCAATCAGAGATGTTGTGTTATCATAAAGTGAAGACCACAGCATATGTCTTATATATTAACTCACTGACTGTCACAGAATTTGTCACAGTTATAAGGTAAAACATCTTTCAGTGTTTGACACATACCATTATGTGAAAAAGTATTTGTCCCGTTACAAATTTCCTCCATTTCGGCTTTTTGTCCCACTTAAATGTTTCAGACAATCAATCAAAGTCACAATATCCCAATCAAATTTAAGCCCAATCATTGATTAAGCCACTCTAAACTCTTCATTTAGTGGACTTGTAGGAGTGCTTTGAGTCTGTGTCCTGCTGCACAACTCAAGCACAGCAGAGCTTGAGGTCACAAACTGATGGCTGGACATGCTCCTTCAGGATTTTATACTAGAGAGCAGAATTCATGGTTCCACAATAAGTCAACAAGGTCATCTGTTTTTGGATAAAACAGGGTATGATATGTTGCTTTTTGAGATCGTTAAGTCATGTTAAAACACATGTTTTATTTAAGTAAATTCCACAGGTCAGAAAGTACTCGCCTCAGTCTGGCCAGATAATGAAACCCAAAACTGGTGTTAATCACAGTTAATTCATAGTTTAGCAAGGTGGGCAATTATACATAGGTCCAGGTTGAATGGAATAGTCTTTTTCCCTTAATAATTAAAATCAGTTGGTGCAGAAGTGGCGCAGGGGTAAAGCTCGCGACCCATTTATGCCTTAGTCCTTGATGCAGGCTGTTGCAGGTTTGAGTCCTGGCCCGTTCGCTATTACTGCATATCCTTCACCCTCTGTCCACCCTATTTTCTGTCAACTCACTTTAAAAAAGAAATGTGAAAAATGAAGACCACTAGTGCCTAAAATAATTTAAAAAAAAATAGAAACCACATTTTGTATTTAAAAAAAAGTAAGATAATTTTCGGAAATATAGAAAGTAGAAAGGTCCATATTGTGGTGCCTTAGGAGACATGTTTGTCTGACCGAGCGATCATGGATCACTTTGTAATGCTTAATTAAAGCAAGAACAATTTAATTTCTCTGGGTTTCTTTTTTTACTATACACCTATCAAATGCAGTGGCATAGTACCTTTAAGCCGACAAGGTAGAACTGAAGAAGGAGTAGGATATTAAGGCCTATCATGTTTGCACAACAACAGAAAAGATGCTGCCACTCACATCTGTACAGAGGTCAAAGCCTCGCTGGATGCCTGACTTAGAAATATATATAAAAAATAAATAAATAAAATTAAAAAAAGAAATATTTTACATTTTGTATACAAGCCACAGTTTAGGGAAGTTTTATTTTTTTGTAAGTTACCATGGTGACTGGTCAAACATAGTGGGCAGAGCATAGTTTGAGAGAACCAGAGGCCAAAGTTTACATCAGTATTTTTTAGAACTGTATAGTTGCATAAATTGCATAAGTGACCATAATACATTTTTTAAAAAGGGATAACAGTTTCAGTGGAAGTTTAATAAAAACATTTCGTAGATGAGCATGCTATTGAGTGTATCAAGGTTTTTATGTGGATATATCAAGAAAAGTAGCAATAACAATCTGAACTCAAAGTGCTGTGCCCATCTGCATCAGTGCTTGTTTTATTGTACGTCTCTAACATGGCCAAAATATTATGTTAAGAACTCAGATTGGTGAATTTGGTAGCACTGAATTAAATGTGATCATGCTCTAAAATAAACCAAGTCATTTAAACATCAGATTAGATCTAAACACAATAGAAAAACATAACAGTTCCAGTTTTAGAGTTTCGATTTGGAAGAATTTTATCATGACACATAATCTGTTGATACTCGTTCTTGGTTATTCTGTGCACTCTTTTGTGGACATTAGTGTAAAACAAGAACATTTGCCAGTTTTTGCAACTAACAAGATTTCCATTACACTAGACTAACATCTAGTCCCATAATTACAGTTGATTAAAATGTAGACTGTAGTTTTGTTTATGTTTTATTTTTATCTTAAATGGCATAAAATAAACAAAAGATGATGGATGAAAGCTGCAAAATGTATTGAATGGCTCTTGCAGTCCAGACCAAGAGTCTTGAGCATGTCCATGTCCATGTCCACCCAGACTCACTGTGTGTGTGTATCCAGTAGGAGGCGCTGTTAGCTAGCTTTGAAAATAACTGGCAAACATATCATATCAAGGTTTGTTGTGAAGGGGTACAGTGCCTGAAAAAGCTTTTGCCATCTTAAAAAAATCACCAGTAAATATGCAAATGACCGTATGTGAAAAGGTAACTTCCCCCTAAACCTAATAATTGGTTGTGCCACCTGTAATATGTCTTTTACACCACTGGGAAGGAATCTTGGCGCACACTTTTTCGCAAAATAGCTTTAATTCAGTCACACTGGTGGGGTTTAGAGCGTGAGGAGGCTGTTTAAGGTCTTGCCACAACATGTCAATCAGATTTTAGTCCAAACATTGAATAGGTTATTTGGACTTTTTATGATACATTCAAATGTGGACTTTCTGGTGTGCTTTGGGTCTATGTCCCGCATAAATCAAATGCACTTTAGTTTAGGGTCACAAACTGCTTGTCGGACTTTCTCCCCTAGTATTTTCTGTTAGAGTAGAATCAATGGTTCCTTCAATCTCTTTAAAGAAAGCTTGTCCTGAAGCAGCAAATGAGCCCCAAACCTTCACTTTACCACCAGCATGTCTGATTGTTGGCATCGCCTTTTTTGTGAAATGCTTTGTTGGTTTTACATGTTATGAAAAAGCACACCTTACAAAATGTTCTACTTTTATCTTGCCAATCCAGAGAATATTTTCCCCAAAGTCAAAAGACTGTTTTTAGGTGTGCCTTAATCTTGTAAGGGAACAGAGCACTTCCTAAGGAAATATCTATCTTTCTGTATGTGCTCAGTTGTGGTAGAGTGTCATAATTAGATTGTGATGCAGAGATAACTGCAGAATAATACAATAGGAGTGCAAATTACTTCCATCTGCTGGACTTGGTGATGTGTTTAGTCAGCATGTGCTTTGAGTGATCTGCTGTTTGAATCCAATGTAGAGATGGAGCAGATGGCAAAAGATGTGCAAGAAAATCAGCTTATAGTGGATTGAAGTCATGTTGTCACCCACATGATGCTAAGTGGGTCACCAACAGCTGCATGTAAAAAAAAGGTTCTGACTGTATCTATCCTAGCGAGCTGAGTTTCTCAATTCCTCTGTTCGCTGCCAAGATGTAAAAAAGAGAAAAGATGACAGTTCAGTTACTGTGGAGCTATCATTTCTGAAGATTAGATGACATGTCAATGAGCGTTTACCACCTCAAGCCAGAAAAACACAGAGCAGCTAGCAGCATGATCTCTTCATTGACTTTAAAAGGGGGCTCTTGTTTCTCCTCGCAGACTTCCTGCTCTAAGCCAATAAACCAACACGACACTGAAGGAACTGTACCCAATATCCCCAGAGACTTAGTTGACCCTAGCAGCAGCTCTGACCTCCCTCTGCAGGCAGAGGACTCAGTCAGTATTTGAGTTTTTTTTATTACTCTTTGTGTGATCAGGACATCTACTGTGTTGAGCAATTTGAAACATAGTTTAATAAATACAGTTGAGAGATTTTGGCGGAAAGGTAATGAAACTTTGTAATTCGAAAATAAAAGTTTCTGAACATGAAAAATATTGCTACATTGTAATCTGTGTCATATTACTCAGGGTTAATATGATCTTGTTACAACTATAATGGTAATGCCACAAACATCAGTCATGATCCACGGGTGTTTGTTGGAGTTCATCTTCCTTTATAGCAGTAACATAATCTTACACAGTAAAACGTAGCAAAAGTCCAGCCTATGATTTAAGTACATTTAATCAGCAGGAAATAAATCCTATGATAAGAAAAGCTCTCTCACACACACACACACACACACACACACACACACACACACACTCTTGTTTTGCTATATGTAGTGAGGACCATGTGTTGACTCCCATTGACTTCCATTGATTTTCAGTCGTTTTCAACCCTTTCTATGCCCTAACCCTGACAATAACCCTAAACCTAACCATTACCAGTGCATGCCTAACCCTAACCTTAACCTAAAGTCAATTCACACCTTAGTCCTAAACCTAACCGTTAGCAAAATAGGTCGTGAGGACCAGCAAAATGTCCTCACTTTGGTACAAACGGTCCTCAATTTGTTGGTGAAATCGGGAAAATGGTTCTCACTGTGATGCCAAGACAGGAACACAGTGTCTGTCCTGATATGTCATCTAACTGTATGAGTATGTCTAAGCTACAAGACAAACGAAGAAAAAGAAACTTCTCAGAATTCAGTAAAATGTCAGAATCAGCAGACAGAAGGTGGATGATGAGTCACAGAAAGAAACAGACGCCTCTGCTCAGCCTCTGTTGTCTCCTTGGAGAACTACTCCATATAACAGATAGAAACGGTAGATATTTTAACCATCTGGTAAGAGCTGAGACGTGACCAAATGCTGGTGACTCAGTCAAAACAAACCGCTTTTACATGTCTGCTGGGATGGAAGTTCTTCAAAAACAGCAATATCATCTGTGCTAAAAAAGGTTTCAGAGATTTTATAAAGTAATGATTGTAGCAACTGATGAGGGTATTTAATTTAATTGATCAAAAATCTTTGCACTTTTGTAGCTATCACAAATCAATCTGAAGAGTTAAGGAGTCCTCATATCAGTTTTCTGGTGGCGGTTTGGTGGTGGCCAAGCTGACAGACCAATGGTGGCTCATATGGAGTTGGTTCCTCCTTTCTCTCTCTTGCAAACTTTACTCTTAGACTTATGTCAGGTAAAAAGAAGCCAAATTATACACAAAAGCTTTCCTTTTAAATTTCAGACCGAGAGACATTGATACCCTTTTATTAAAGGTAGATCACTAATTAGCTAATCTTACACAGAAAGTCATTCTTAGTGCTCGCTGGAATTTTTCTTTATTTTATTTTGGTAATATAAGCATTATATATATTTATTATATACAAATGTAATTTCTTTCTCAAAAGTATGCAATAATTACTCTGACTGAGCTGAACATTAATTGGGCTGAAATTGGACTGCTGTGTCATGTCTTGTTTTGAGGTGCAGTTCCCACGTTCATGTTTGATGCAGCCGACAAAGAATATTTCAACATGCTGCTGTTGTTCGGCTGGAAAGTACACCCTCAGATTGGCCAGTGGTCTCTCTGTTGAACCTGGACTTGGGAACCAAATTGTCAATAGTACAAAAAGAAATCTTGCTGCATAAGCTGGATTTCATCCCTTTCGCAGGTGTGTGAAGGAAGGCATTTCAATGAAGCATTAAAGTAACACAAACAAAAAGGTTTGGTGAACAAAGCAATTACCAAAACCAAAATTTTAAGTTGATTAGGCTTGTCTTTTGATTCAATATTGGGTTGGAGCTTCTTGGTGCTGATTCTATGTGCTTCTTCCTCTGTCTCAGTTTTTTCTCTGTGTCAGCAATAGACAGCTCACCAAAGTGGCCCCTTGTGAAGTCATCAAGCATAGATCACCAAACCAGGTAAAGTTTGGCTAATGTCTTTATGGCACATTACATCAAAGCTGAAATAGCATTTAGTGTTTTTTAAAACTCCATTATTTAAGTTTTCAGGGCAAGACCTTTCCAGAACATTCGACAACATCGTTCTGGCTGGAGCGGCTTCAAGAATTCATTCACTTTAAAAAAAGAAAAAAGTATCCATGTGTCACATGTGGGAGTGTTTAAGAATGGCAGGAAGTACCACAGAACATCAAACTGTATGAAAAAAAATGCACTCCTTAAATGTATTTATGTTTGTCTGTTTATTATGTCTGATTGCATCTAATCTGTTCAAGAGTTTGAGTAATCAGTTCAAATGCAGAATTAAAAGCTTTGTTACTTTAGTTACACAGAATAATCAGTTTTAGATAAAAACACATTATGGCTTTAACAAAGAGGACATTCTCCACTGACTCATTAATAGAGGTAAAATTACATTATCATCCTAGAGGCCCTCTAAGATGGTCCAAATTCATGAAGTCATCCATCCACATTCAAACAGAAAAGCCTTCAGTAACAAGGACATATAAAAAAGTTCAGCAACAGATGGTGTGACCGTAATTACTGAGTCACTGGGATTGCATGATTTACGGTGAAAGAAAACACTGAAAGAAAAATCCATACATTTTAAGAAAGAATATTTTGTTTCTGTCACAGAAATAGTGAATACTTGATGATCAAACAGAATCGGTTGATCTTAAAGTCTTTAAGCAGCTCTATAGAATGTCTGGTTGGAGTAGCTGATAGCAATTTAAATTTCTCTGGATAATAGGAACACAGTAAAAGGTTGAGATGCATTTTTTGAATTCAGATATCTTGAAAATAAATACTTTTCAGGAAGCTGTGTATTTGTCAAAGGTCAGTCATTCATTTTCTTCCACTTATTCCATAGTGGGTCGCAGGGGAAGCTGGTGCCTATCTCCAGCAGTCTACAAGCAAGAGGCGGGGTACACCCTTGACAGGTCGCCAATCCATTGCAGGGCAACACACAAACAACCATGCACACACTTATTCCTAGTTTAGCAATAAAGAACAAAACAAAATACATTTCAGCCATGTACAATTAGGTTTATTAAGAGGATGTGAATGCCTAAAACCAACCGTTTGTAAAACTGGATTTCTTTTGGTAATTTACTCGTAGACCCCTAAAGCTGTGGCTGCTGGTGGAAACTCTTGATGCCTGCATTCATGTATGTTCAAATGTCATAAAACAACATGGAAGTCAGTTCTAAAGTAGTTATGACTCAGTTTATGTGCTATATATAAAACACTCCATGTGAAAATGACTTGATTCATTTCCCTCAGAGCCCTCTTTGTTCATGAGAGCTGTTTTCATACAAATCCAATCTAAATGAAAGTGTTCCTCTTACTAAGAGTCAACAACTGACTTTGGCTGAATGCTGCAGCCTGACACAGTCTGAACTTATTTGCAGTAGGAGTAGCCATGGATGATTGATTACTTCTTATCTCCCCTGGTGAATCATGGCCTAAAGTTTGGCTACAGATCCTTTTCTAATGTCAGTGAAAAATTAAACACTGTTAGCCAGCCCTCTTGGCTTTCCTTTGCCATGAATGGCTGCGTTCTGGGAGACGGCATGCCATGGGCAGGCCTTTGTTTTCTTGATTGATTGGCTTTGGGTAGTTGAACAGCTTCCAGGAGATCATTACTGACTTGACCTGACAGCGGTGGTGACTACCAGAACCCAGTGGCAATGGCATTCAACACAGACAGCTGTTGAGAATGGGGGGTTTACTAAAACACATTGACCTCTGCTTGTATATTTCGAAAACCCAAACGCAAAAACTCGGGAGCACCTAGAAATAGTACTTGATATGTCGTGGTTGAGTTACTTATAGAGACAGCTTACTTGTGCCGTTTTAGGAGGGTACAAAGCCATGTATTGGAGTAAATAAAGACCATGCACACAAAAAAATTATTGATTTTTGTCACCCAAATTTTGGGTTCATACTGTTCGTTAGTTTTACCCAAACATTGAGTCCAAAATGGTGACCCAGTTTGCTAGGTTAGAGAAGCAACTAGAAGGATCTTCAGCTTTCTTCACAGTCCGACTGTCAGATTTCTCTAAAGCTTTAAACAGGATGAAAAAAGAAATGGTAAGATAGTGAAATGATGCTGGGTAATAATGTTAATGTCATTGGACTGTGTTCCCACTAGAGAATGAATTCCTTGACTTAAGATAACATTAGCATAATGTTTTTGTGCTTGTCTCATTCTAAGTTGGCCCTAATGGCAAAAAAAGAAAACATTTTAAACCCTCTTTTTGTGTGTTTTTTTGTGTTGTTAAGTTCTGGTTTGATCATTCTTAGTATTTTTAATTTTGAACCAGAGAGGATCAAATGCACTATTTTCTCATTAAAACACTGCATAATAGCCCTTTGGTACAGTGCTGGGTTCAGTCATAGAAGGAAGAGAAAGGACTGAACTACACACAGAGAACAAGAGACTGGTAAAAACTCTAAATCCAAGAATGCACAGTTTAACCCATTATCATGCACAGCGCCCCATGGCTGTGTCCAAATTCAGGGGCTGCATCCTTCAAAGGCCACATTTGTTGGCCAATTATGCCATAGCGAGGGGACGAAGACTGTCCAAATTCGAAGGCTCCTCCAAATGCGGACGAGAAATGTGTCCTTCTTTTGTCCACATTCCCCCTCATAGCATAATTGCCTAAGTGATATGACTTAGGCAATTGTGAAAGGAGGCTAATGAAACAACACTGTCAAGCTTAAAGCACTCACCCTTATATCCAGCACTCATTACAATAGCTTAAACCTTATCAAAGTCACATGATGGCAGCAACTGGAAAGCACTTTGTGAGAGGGACTTCACTTTTAAAAAAACATTTGCTGTCAGATCTTGCTGCACAAGATTTCATCTCACAAATATGTGTATGAATTTTGCTATCACCATTTAATTGTCAATAAAAGTTTTGGTAGACATTTTTGTTTTTTTACTACATTTTTACTACAGATATATAGAAAATAACCCGTCACCAAAACCTAACTTCTCTTCTGTCTCTGCACAAATGATTGCACCTCAGCGGACCCTTCTGTGAAACTCCTGAAGTTTGCAGATGACACCACTGTTATTGGACTGATCCAGGACAGTGATGAGACTGCATACAGACAGGAAGTGGATTGGCTGATACACTGGTGTGATCAGAACCACCTGGAATTTAACCCACTCAAGACTGTAGAGATGATGGTGGACTTTCGGAGAACACGACCACCATCCTCAATAACACTGCATCTACTGTGGACCACATCCGGTTCCTAGGAACCACCATTTCACAAAACCTGAGATGATCCTCACACATAGAGAAATCAGGTCTGCAGAGAGAATCATCAGGGATGACTTTCCCTCTATCCAGGACTTATACAGGTCTAGGGTCAGGAAAAAGGCAGCTAAAATCTCTGCAGACCCCCCACACCCTGCACACAAACTGTTTAGGCTTTTAGCCTCAGGTTGGCGCTACAGAGCACTGTCTGCTAAAACCAGCCACCACAGAGACAGTTTCTTCCCCCAGGCTGTTTCTCTGATGAACACTTGACAGTCAGAGTTCCAGAACAACACCATGCATACTTGGACTGATCTCATACTATATTCTATTGTAAAGTCAATTGTGTATATACAGGGGTTGGACAATGAAACTGAAACACCTGTCATTTTTAGTGTGAGGTTTAGTGTGAGGTTTCATGGCTAAATTGGACCAGCCTGGTAGCCAGTCTTCATTGATTGCACATTGCACCAGTAAGAGCAGAGTGTGTAGGTTCAATTAGCAGGGTAAGAGCACAGTTTTGCTCAAAATATTAAAATGTACACAACATTATGGGTGACATACCAGAGTTCAAAAGAAAACCAATTGTTGGTGCACGTCTTGCTGGTGCATCTGTGACCAAGACAGCAAGTCTTTGTGATGTATCAAGAGCCACGGTATCCAGGGTAATGTCAGCATACCACCAAGAAGGACGAACCACATCCAACAGGATTAACTGTGGACGCAAGAGGAAGCTGTCTGAAAGGGATGTTTGGGTGCTAACCCGGATTGTATCCAAAAAACATAAAACCACGGCTGCCCAAATCACGGCAGAATTAAATGTGCACCTCAACTCTCCTGTTTCCACCAGAACTGTCCGTCGGGAGATCCACAGGGTCAATATACACGGCCGGGCTGCTATAGCCAAACCTTTGGTCACTCATGCCAATGCCAAACGTCGGTTTCAATGGTGCCCATTGTCTTTTGTCCACAGCCCAAAAGACAATGGGCTGTGGACAATGTGAAGCATGTATTGTTCTCTGATGAGTCCACCTTTACTGCTTTCCCCACATCCGGGAGAGTTATGGTGTGGAGAAGCCCCAAAGAAGCGTACCACCCAGACTGTTGCATGCCCAGAGTGAAGCATGGAGGTGGATCAGTGATGGTTTGGGCTGCCATATCATGGCATTCCCTTGCCCAATACTTGTGCTAGATGGGGGCGTCACTGTCAAGGACTACCGAACCATTCTTGAGGACCATGTGCATCCAATGGTTCAAACATTGTATCCTCAAGGCGGTGCCATGTATCAGGATGACAATGCACCAATACACACAGCAAGACTGGTGAAAGATTGGTTTGATGAACATGAAAGTGAAGTTGAACATCTCCCATGGCCTGCACAGTCACCAGATCTAAATATTATTGAGCCACTTTAGGGTGTTTTGGAGGAGCGAGTCAGGAAACGTTTTCCTCCACCAGTATCACATAGTGACCTGGCCACTATCCTGCAAGAAGAATGGCTTAAAATCTCTCTGACCACTGTGCAGGACTTGTATATGTCATTCCCAAGATGAATTGACGCTGTATTGGCCGCAAAAGGAGGCCCTACACCATACTAATAAATTATTGTGGTCTAAAACCAGGTGTTTCAGTTTCATTGTCCAACCCTTGTATGTACATTAAAAAATATTCTTTATTATTGAGAGCAAAGTGTACCAGAGTCAAATTCCTTGTTTGTCTGTACAAACTTGCCAATAAAGCTGATTCTGATATTCTTTGTTTTTCTTTTTTTAAATCAGGTCATGGCTTATTCTTTTCACCTAACTCTATGCTAGCTTTAATGTCAATTTCTGGCCTGCTTTTAACCTGGACTTTTTGGAGAACAGCCAGTCAACCATACCATTTCTAACAAAAAGTTTTAACAAACACCCAGTGCATTTATTTTCTACCAATGTTGTGAAATACTCTTGATTTTAACCCTTTTATTCCCACCAAGTCAGTGCAAACAGGATTTTACATAAGTGTTTTCCCCATGTTAAACTGTTATTGTCATAATGGAGCAGTACCTGCGCCTCCTGGCGGCCGACTGGTGGAAGGAGGGGACGACCTCTCAAAATCCGTGATGAGAGAGGGGTCCAAAATGAAACTGCGAGCGACCCAAAGACAAGCTTCAGGACTGTACCCCTCCCAGTCCACCAAGTACTGGACGCCACGACCCCTACGCCGGGAGTCGACAATGCGGTGGACAGTGAAGGCAGGGTGGCCATCAATGTCCCGGGCGGGTGGAGGAGGCCTGGAAGGAGAGCACAAAGGACTAGACACGACTGGTTTTAGCTGGGACAAATGGAATATGGGGTGGACACGATAATGGGTTGGCAACTGCAAACGGACGGTGGTGGGACTGATGATGGAGTCAGTCTTGAAGGGACCCAAAAATCTGGGAGCCAACTTCTTAGAATAAGCCTTTAAGGGAAAATTTTGAGAAGACAACCAAACCTCCTGTCCCGCGAAATAAGTGGGAAAGTCTTCTCTTCTTATCGGCATACTTCTTGTTTTGAGCAGCGGTGCGTTGGAGGCAGGTCTTGGTTTGGTTCCAGATTCTCCTACAGGACAACATGTGACTACGGACGGATGGAAGAATGGGGTCAGGCAAATAAGCACGGAGGAGTGAAGGCTGGAAACCAATAGAGGCCTCAAATGGCGAGAAGCCAGATGCAGCAGATATGTGGCTGTTGTGTGCAAATTCAACCCAGGATAGATGTTGACTCCAAGAGGTAGGATTATTGTTACACAAGCAACAAAGAGTGCTCTCAAGCTCTTGGTTGAGCCTCTCGCACTGCCTGTTGGTCTGGGGATGGTAGCCAGAAGAGGTTTGGGATCTAGCCCCTAAAGATGCACAGAAGTCCCTCCAGACCTGAGAGACAAACTGTGGACCTCGATCAGAGAGAATCTCTGTGGGGATACCATGTAACCTGAAAACATGGTTTACCAGGAGTCTAGCTGTCTCGGAGGCAGAGGGGAGCTTAGTGAGAGCTACTAAGTGACAAGCCTTTGAGAAACGGTCAATGATAGACAGAATGACTGTCTTGTTTCTGGATGGGGGAAGTCCAGTAACAAAGTCCAAGGCTATGTGTGACCAAGAACGATTAGGAATAGCTAAGGGCTGAAGAAAACCTGTCGGGGGTTGGTGAGATGGTTTGTTTCTAGCGCAGATAGGACAGGCAGAAACAAACTCAGCGGTGTCTTTATTTAAAGAGGGCCACCAGAAATAATGGCGAAGAAAACCAATAATGCGGCTAGTTCCTGGGTGACCCGAAAACTTAGAAGAGTGGCCCCATTGTAATACTCTGGATCTTACAGTTTCAGGAACCAATAGGCGGCCAGGCGGACCTCCTCCTGGGTCAGGTTCAACCAGTTGTGCTTGGTGGATAAGGTCTTCAAGTTGCCAGGACAACGTTCCCACAACACAGGACGGAGGAATAATGGGTTCTGGTTCAGCCTCCTCCTCAGAGGCAGAAAACTGTCTGGACAAAGCATCAGGTTTAACATTCTTAGAACCTGGATGGTAGGTGATGGAAAGATTGAAATGAGAAAAGAATAGTGACCAACGTGACTGACGGGGTTAAGGCGCTTGGCTTTCTGGATGTAAGCCAGGTTCTTGTGGTCTGTCCAGATAACGATGGTTTGAGAAGTTCCCTCTAACTAATATCTCCATTCCTCAAGCGACATTTTAATGGCGAGTAGTTCTCTGTCTCCAATATCATAATTTCTTTCAGCGGGGAGAACCGCCTAGAGAAAAAAGCACATGGGTGCAACTTGCCATCTGCCGGGGAGCGTTGAGAGAGGACAGCTCCAACTCCGGTGTCAGATGCATCAACCTCCAGGATAAACTGTTCCTTGAGGTTAGGATGGGTAAGAACTGGAGCAGACGCAAAACGCTGCTTGAGGGTAGGAAAAGCCTCGTCAGCCTGAGGAGACCATGAAAAGGGTTGTTTAATGGATGTCAGGGCAATAAGAGGAGAAGCAATAAGGCTGTAGTCCTGGACAAAACATCTGTAAAAATTGGCAAAGCCTAGGAAACGTTGAAGCTGTTTACGGCTTGTGGGGGTTGGCCACTCCAGAACTGCAGAAATCTTGCTGGGGTCTGGCTTCACCTGTCCACCCTCAAAGATAAATACAAGAAAAGTTAAAGTGGGGACATGAAATTCACACTTCTCTGCCTTAATGAACAGACTGTTCTCTAAAAGTCTCTGCAACACTGACCGGACATGACATGATGGTGGTGATCCCTTGGGTTCTTTGAAAAAATGAGGATGTCATCCAGATAAACAAACATGAAGACGTTCAGGAAAACCCTCAGGATGTCGTTTACAAGGGCCTGGAAGACACCTGGAGTGTTTGTTAAACCAAAAGGCATAACTAAATACTCAAAATGTCCGATTGGAGTCTTAAAGGCTGTTTTCCATTCGTCCCTCTCCTGAATCAAAACAAGATGATAGGTGTTTCGCAGATCAAGTTTAGTGAAAATAGTTGCTCCTTGAACTGCTTCAAAGGCTGAGGAGAGAAGGGGAAGAAAGCATTTGTTCTTGATGGTTATGTCGTTTAAGCTGCGATAGTCGATGCAGGGCCTCAGAGACCCGTCCTTTTTGGACACAAAAAAAAAACAGCTCCTAAGAAAGAGGAGGAAGGGCAGATTATACCTGTCTTAAGGGAGTCATATATGTATTTCTCCATAGCCTACCGCTCAGCCTCAGCTAGCCGAAACAGACGACCCGAAGGGAGAGGAGCACCAGGAAGAAGGTCGATTGAGCAAACATAGGGACGATGAGGAGGAAGTGACAGGGCAGAGGCTTTACAGAACACACGTTGAAGGTCATGATACTCTCTAGGTACATTAGAAAGATCCGATTCACAAGGTGGGTCGGAAAGTGAAGAGGAACAGATGGCCGAACGAAGGCAGGAGACATGACAGTTCTGACTCCAAGCTTCAATACAGGAATGGGACCAGTTAATATGGGGGTTATGAGTCTTGAGCCAAGGGTGGCCCAGAACAATATGCACTTCCTTAGTGGGAAAAACAAAAAATTAGACAGTCTCGTGATGATTTCTAGAAGTGATTAACTCGAGGGTTTCAGTCTGATGAGTGATGGAGTGAAGGGCTTGGCCATCTAGAGCATTGACTTGGATAGGTTGATTTAGTTTATAAACGGGGAGATTGAATTCATGTACCAACCCAGGACTAATTAGATTTTGGTCAGATCCTGAGTCAATCAATGCCCTTAAAGGAATCTGAACCTGGGATGCAATTAAAGAAGCAGGGAGAGTTAATCGTGAGTAATGACTGCTATGAACAGCGCCCGCCAGCACCCCCTGTCTTACTGGCGGGCCTGATCTTTCAGGCGAACCGGGCACTGAAAAAGAAAATGACCGGAGCCTCCGCAATACAGACAGAGACCTGCACTGTGGCATCTCTGTTTCTCCTCCAAAGTGAGACAGGTTCTGCCTATCTGCATGGGTTCGGGCTGCTGGTTATTTACATTTAGGGGCTTGTCGAAAACTGATGACGTCATGTTATGCGACTGACTAGAGCGTCTGGGATATGGAGTACTATACTCCTTCTTTATTCGATTTCTTTCTCTTCTCCGATTATCAATTCGAATGGATAGTTCGATTAGCTCTTCTAGAGAGCTCGTTTCGTCTCGACATGCTAGTTCATCTTTCAGGCTTTCATTTAATGAATTTAAGAAGGCGCTTTTCAGGGCCGGAGGATTCCATTTAGACTCTGCCGCAAGTGTGCGGAATTCAATGGCCATGTCAGCAACCGACCTAGTGCCCTGTCTAAGAGCCAAAAGCTCTTCATTACTTGTCTTGGGGATGAAAGTTAATTTGAATAAATCCAAAAATTCCTGAAAAGTATAGTACTGAATGGAGTTTTCATCAATAAGAGCTTCCGCCCACTGTAATGCCCTGTCCCTGAGTAACCCGACTATATAAGATATTTTACTGGCGTTGTCAGGAAAAGAGCATGGGGATCAGTGGAAAACAAGTGTACATTGAAGAAGAAACACTCTACTTTTATTCAAATCTCCAGAAAAAGGCTCAGGAGGAGGTGGGAGAATCTCCCGGTTTACCGCTTGTGACTGGACCGGAGTGGGCGGCGCCGGAGCTGGAGGGAGAGCAGAGGGAGCACGGTTAGTGGAAAGCGAGGAAAACACTGCTTGAAGCTGTTGAGCCATGAGATTTACAGTCTGTTGAATATCGGATTGTTGTTGGGACAATAACTGAAGTGTTGCCTGATGCTGCCATAAAAGAATGCCCTGATGAGAAACAGCTGTCCGTAGTTGTGCCTCAGAGTTCTCATGGTCAGCCCATTCTGTCATAATGGAGCGTTTCTTTAAACTCTGAAGAGAACACAACCACAATTTTAGGGTGGCGTTTTAACAGATTTATTTGTGAAGGAAAATGAACAGAGGCAAGACAGGAATCCAGACAGCGACAGCAAGGGGAATGGTTCTTCTCTGGAAAAGAAGGCGACAGGTTATGGATAATCCAGGAGAATTGGAAGGTGTTTTCTTTTGGAAGATTTATATAGGGACTTACAGCCAGAGTGATGATGGTTTCGCTGGGGAGGATAGTCCTTCCTCTGTGATGGAGGTTGGCAAGATGTGTGAGGTAAGTAGCAGTTTCTTTTCTTAACCCTTAGTTCTCTAGTGGCGTCTCAGCTTGAGCATTCCCACGTAGGAGGGTGGACAGGCAGGTAACACCAGGGAATCGGTCTCAGTAAGAAAACCTTTCCGGACCGGGGCCAGTAGCTGAGGAGCCAGGGAGACTCACAATAGGGGATGAGGAACAAACCCTGGGGCTGACTCAGAAACTGGTCACAGGACTGGAATCCTTAAAAAGACCCAACAGGCAGGGTCTCGGAGAAATAGACAAAAATCCAATTAGACTCAGAAAAGGTATGTAAAGACACCACGGTCAGTTACCACTGAAAAAGTAGCGACAGGCTGACGTCTCCCTCCTGTTCTCAGCTCCTTAAGAAGCCCAGTGATTAGACCCTGATGAGCAGTACTTACCAGGGAACGCTCTAGAGCAGAGGGTGAAAAGAAACACACACACACAAAGTGCGCACCAACACAGAGCCCTGACAGTTATTGCCCAGTCAAAACCACACAGTAATACTGAGTAAGTGACAAACACTGAAAGCTCAAAGTTGATTTAGAAAAAAAGGGCAGAACTCATTGCACATTTTTAAATTTTCTACAGCAAAAATAAATACATCCAACATAAATCCAAGTGGCCTATATAATTTCAGAGGGTTAACTTTCATTCTGACAAAAGGGGTAGAACGTGGGTTCTGCTTTCAGTGCTGCCTGTGATATCAGATCAGAAGTTCTGTCAATTAGATGAACACAGGACTATTGTATTTCCTTACTGAAACAAAGCGACTAAAACATAATAATAATAAGACACACCATAGTTTGTGTGTCATTAACATAAAAAGTACTTTGGAATGAATTGAACATATAAACCCTCCAGAAATATTTTATTATTCTGTCAGTTTTACAGGCTATTAATGGACTGACCAGAATGCAAGCACCCTAATGTCTGTCAAGATTTGTATGACATAAATTAGAAAATCCAAAGGAGCCTAAAACTCTGAGGCAGTGCCGGTGTTATTTTCAAAATAAGAAAGTGACAAACTGGCTGTGGCTACACTTTTAATCACCTCCTGTTTCCACCTACCTTATTGTATTAATAATTAATAACAATGTAGGCTCACACTTCATTGAACTGAAGTATTCCAATCTTCTCAGTCTTTTGCTAAGCTAGGGTAATGTCTGCAGTCTGTTGATGATGATAGATCACATCTATTACATCAATCTGCAGAGGACGAATTGTGCCACCCTCAAGGCTGTTAGTGTTGGGTCACCAGCAAAGTAATCTAGAGCAAAGCTTCCATGCATACACAGTAACAACAGCAGACCCTGCTTCAGCAAAAAGAAAGACACTAAAAGCATTACAAAGAGGATGAGTTTATGTACAAATACCATGCTGAATATGACATACAGTATCTCACCAAAATAAGTACATCCATCACATTTTTGTAAATATTTTATTACATATTTTCAGGGAACAACGCTGAAGATATGAAACTTTGATATAATGCAAAGTAGTCAGTGTACAGCTTTGGCAACAAAAGTGAGTACAGCCCTAAGTGAAAATGGCCAAATTGTGCCTAATTAGCCATTTTCCCTCCGTGGTGTCATGTGACTCATTAGTGTTACAAGGTCTCAGGTGTGAATGGAGAGCTGGTGTGTTAAATTTGGTGTTATTGGTCTCACACACACTTTCTCCTTCTAGTCACTGGAGGTTCAACATGGCACCTCATGGCAAAGAACTCTAAGGCTTTGAAAAAAAAGAATTGTTGCTCTATATAAAGGTGGCCCAGGCTATAAGAAGATTGCCAACACTCTGAAACTGAGCTGCAGCACAGGGGGCAAGACCATACAGGGGTTTAACAGGACAGGATCCATTCAGAACAGGCCTCGCCACATTCGACCAAAGAAGTTGAGTGCACATACTCAGCGTCACATCCAGAGGTTGTCTTTTGAAAATAGATGTATGAACGCTGCCAGCATTGCTGCAGAGACTGAAGGGGTGTGGGGTCAGTCTGTCAGTGGTTAGGCTATATGCCTTACACTGCATGAAATTGGTGTTCATGACTGTTGCCCCAGAAGGAAGTCTCCTCTAAAGATTATGTGCAAGAAAGTCTGCAAACTGTTTGCGGAAGACAAGCTGAGTAAGGACATGGAATCCTGGAACCACTTCCTGTGGTCTGATGAGACCAAGATAAACCTATTTGGTTCAGATGGTGTAAAGTGTGTTTGGTGACAACCAGGTGAGGAGTACAAAGACAATGTGTCTTGCCTACAGTCAAGAATGGTGGTGGAAGTGTCATGGTTTGGAGCTGCATGTGTGCATGAGTAACCGCAAACACACCTACAAGATGACCACTGCCTTGCTGAAGCGACTGACTCAGCCAGTCCTGAATTAATTCTTAGCCAATCGTTGTAGAATATACTGATATGTTTTGGTACATTGTCAGTTTTTCACAGACAGCTTCACATTGTCCTAAAGCACCAGTCTGATACACCGTAGAAGTCTTGGCCGATTCTATAATGCTGACCTGGTCAGGGCCTGCTGCTGCAAAACATTCCCAAACCATGATAGTTGCAGCTCCATTGCTTTATAGTTGTTATGAGGTTTATGTCTTGGAATGCTCACACACATTTGGTTCATGCCAAACACATTTGTTCCCTTGTCCAATTCTGATCATTCTTATATATGGGCAAAAGCTTCCTTTTTGCACATATATAGAAGTGGAGATTTATGGATAAATGTCTCACTGCTAAATCTTACACATGATGCATTGGATGCACAAGTCCCTAAATATCTTGTAACCCTAACCCTTGTATGAAAACAGTACATTTTCTCTAAAATCTAAATTTTATACCTACTGAAAGGAATATCTTATGAAAATATCAAAATATTAATACCGTTATTAGAAATCGAAGGAATATATTACATCTAGTCACTAAAAGAATTTATGAAAAACCTATTGGTAACCACACTAATATCATGAATAACAAGATATATACAAAAAAACATAAACTCTAACTACTCAAATGCAATTTTCTAAGGGCTGCAAAAGCCCTTTACCTAATAAAGATCTAAATTGATGGTCTCTCTCTCGTAAAGGTCAACTCAAAATTTATGGGTATAACTTTGATTTCTTAATGTTTCTCAGGTTTCTCGTCGTGGTCTCTTTAGCCCGGAAAGGATCACCAGCAGTGTCTCACACAGGTACTGTCTGTGTGAGATACAGTGAGTTTTCTCTGAGGCTAGATAACAATTGGAAGTTTGGCAGTTCCTCTCAAAACGTAATTTTATACAATCTGAGAAACTATCTTGTAGAAATAAAAGTAGAAAAGATTTTGGTGAATGCAACTGAATTTAACCAAGTTGATCCAGACTTGGTTAGTTCGATTGGATATACGTCATGGATTTTAGCTGGTCCGAGCTGCATCAGTGTTCCATCTCATAGGTCTCCACATCATTTCTTCCATTCTGACTCTACTGACTCAGCTATCAGAAGCACACACGTCTATATTAGATAGCAGTTAAGAAGAACTGATTCTACAATTCTTTTCAAAACCCTGTCATTACCTGACCAGAAGACAGAGAATTCACAACATGGCAGATAAGAACATCACTATCTAAAACAGCGTGTTTCTTCAAGGTTAGAACTTTGACCAGTAACTATCAAGAGCATTAATCCAGCATGTTTTCATCCCAGAGGGGTAGAGTAATAAAACCATCAAACTCAGAACAAACTGCTTGTAACAATTCTGAGTGCAGAGTTATGGTGCGTAGTTGTACCACAAACTCATCTAACGTTGTCAAATTTACACACTAAAAGGGTTTCAAAGAGTGAAATCACTAAGGATTGCACTGTTGAGAACGAGAACAATACCCAGATAAGTTTTGTCTTAGTGTAAGGTCACAATATTGTGTGGTAATCTGTGTTTTGTTTAGATTTTAACACATTTAATATGTATAATGTTTCTACCGTACATGGTTATAGGCACTAGTTGGTCCAACACTTTATTCTTTAGAGCAAATTTTGAAAGCTTCTTACAAATTGGTTTACCTTAAGAAATAACTATAAGAGTAAATTAGCTAAGATACAAAATGTGGAAAAACAACGTAGCAATTTTTATATGCTGTCAACATTTTGTCTTACCTTACCATGTATGTTAGTGTCAGTGTGTCTACTAGATTTATCAATTTGAAAATTAAAAATGTGCCCTTAAGCTCAACTAGAAGGAATGCTGAAACAAAGAATATATACATATATATATATATATATATTAATATATATATATATATATATAATAATATATATATATATATATATATATATATATATATAACATATATATATATATATATATATATATATATTTACCAAAATATAACTATGATGGTGCAGTTTGAGATCATTTTATCTCTATAACAAGTCATAGGAAAAAAGGACACCCCATGAAAGTCTGTGTGTTTTTTATATTTGTACATGTTTAACATGCATTTCAAAAATACTTACATATTACAGTAAAATTAATAAACCATAAACTCTAGAGATCTTTTAAACACTTCTATCAAATATAATATAAAAAAAATATTTCTTGTGAGGAATAATTTAGGACACCTCTAAAATAATTCCCTCTTACAGTGGTCTAAATTACACAGAGGATTTGCACATGAGGTGCATATAATTACAGCTTGATTATTCAGCATTTTTGAAAGATGTTTACCTCAAATATCTCCTTTAATGTGATCCCCAAAGTTAATGTGAGAGCGAACAGACAGACAGACAGACAGACAGACAGAGAGAGAGAAACCTCTTATGCTACTATAATATATATATATATTATATATATATATATATATATATATATAATGTAGATACATGTTGCTACCTATTGAGAAGAAATATAGTAAAATCTTCACCATACAGTGTCTGTGTGGTAGCTGTCTGTGTGTTTAAATGACATACATTGCAACCAAATGTAAATTCCCATGGCCAGTTTAAAGCTCATCCTGCTTCCCTCCCACCACCTCCCTGTTTTCCACTGCAGTACACCTGTCTCTCGAACATCACAGCATGGCACGCAAGCCCCTCATCTCAGGATTGTTAATTCACCATGACTATATACAGTTGTACTCGTTAGTGTAAACATTACATTTGGCCCCAGCAGTCATTCCATCCCGCCATCCAACAGCTGAAGCTGAAGACAAGCTGAACTCAGGCTGATCTCAAAGGGGAGGTATCCTCAGAAAGATAATTTCTTTCTGTTAATGATGGAGAGTCAATCAAAAGTCTTATTTTGCACTGGCTTCACTTACTAGGCTTGTTGTTTGCTAAACCACATCAACCCTACTTTTGAAAATGTTCAATTGTTGAACATTAGAAATGGGTCTTTAAAGTCATGAATGAAAGGCCAAAACAAACTAAAAAAGTACTGTAAGTAAAGAAGAAAGTTGGAGTTTTTTGTTTTTCTTTTCTTTGGAAAGGTTGGTAGAGTTTTGGAAACCCCAGAGTGAAAAGGGTCAGTTTGGAATTTTTAAAATTGAATTTTTTATTGGATAACAGTTCCCTTTCCATAGCAGACAGCTCAAGATGAGCTAAAAATAAAAGGATAAATAAATCTTTGGAATGGTGTATGGCCAACCAGCTGGTCAGACATTGTGTTTTAGCTGACATTAGCAATTTAAAACAAATCAGACTGAATACTGTTTATATCAGTGGGACAGATTATGCTAGCAGATGCTAAGAGTCTACAATGTCACAAGAGACTGTTATTACATTTGGGTCTGTTGATCAGCCCATCAACTTCCAATGTGGAGGTAGCATAAGTTGAGCCTGCCAGTTGTACCAATCCTTCAGATCAGATGCGACTCATCAGCCACCTCTAGCTCAGTTAAGAACAGCAGGATCCAATAATATATGCTGCTGTGTCTTTAAGGTCACATAGTTGTTTGGAGACGATCCCGGGTGACTCACATTCAGCTGATGAGGCAGACTGATACAGTGTGCCTGATTAGCATACTAGCTTCCACCACTCCAAGGATGTATTTTCTTCCCTAACCAGTTCTAATGTGGCCCAAATGCCAAAAAGCACTAATATGGCCCTTTATGTAACTTTCACAAATCAAAAAAGCTTTCACAAATCCCAAATTGTGTTTATGAGATTTTGCTATTAGTGTAGAACAATCTAGTCCAAATTTGAAGTGTCGAAGTACTGTATATTTTGAGTTGGAGCAGACTAAAGATGCTCAAGGTAATGAAAAATAAGATGGAACTGCCCTTAAATGCTTTCTCAAATCGGAAGCTGCTATGTCATACCTCTGAGATCTTTTCTCATAAGTATGACATCTTAATGTGTAATTATGACATCTTTTCTCATGATTGCGAGATTAGGATCTCATAGTAATGAGGAAAGATGTCTATTTTTATTTCTTTGGTGAATGCAATGAGCTTCCGTAGATCCACATCCAATGCTAACATGAAAAACTTAATATATGTACAAATATATTTAATACTGTATTAATTATGTCAAAATGTATCATTACAGTACCTTTACTTAATTTAGTATCTCATAATTATGCTCATAAATATGACTTTGATAGCTAAGTCATATTTATGAGACCCAAGTTTTTTTTTTCATCAGAGTAGCGCACATTGGCTTCCATAACTTTTTTTCCATCTCTATAGGATATATAAAAGCAAGATGTTTCCCCTGCTGACCTGCTGCTTTGACTGTGTGGATGAGGAAGATTTAGTAGGTGTCATGGAAGCAGAGGAGGTTGTCTGTGTGGTGGCGGCACTCATACATCTCCTCCTGTGCCAGTCCAAACAAAGCCTCCGGGGCACTGAGGCGCTGAGAACCCTCTCCAGGAATAGCCCACTCCTGGCGCTGCTGGCCTTATAAAGCCAGGTACAGAGTCTGGATGCCAGGGACTGAGCTGCTCCTGGGTTTGATCATCTACAGAGGAGCTGAGATAGTGCAGGATTTCTCCAGTCTTTACATCTTAGATGTGTTTCTCTCTCTGTGCCCTTTTATACTCTGACAGAAGGCTCTGTGAAATATCAGAGCTCATCAGTGGAATTTAACACACAGATAAAATATAGGGTCACACTTAGTTCACTCTAGAGCTTACTGTGAGGATCCAAATTATTAAAAATACTGAAATAATCCATCCAAACCTGAATCTGTCAGTGACTTATTCCAAACATCTTGGAGACAGAAATTTTATTTTTAGTGCACCACTTGGTGCGGTTGCAAATATAGTAACCATCTGTCTCTTTTTTTAGTACAGGACACATGTATGATTAACAGGTCTGACTCATGGTTGACTCTGAAGGAGATTATATTAGTTATTTTGTATAATCTGAGAGATATTCTGTTTGCCCCCCTTCAGGATCAGTACAGGTAATTCTTGCCTACAGCAATAAGCTTATACAGAGACTCACTGTTCCAGGACATGGCACTCCATTATTCTATGCCAGGCCTTTTCTTTAAATAAGGAAGCACAAAACGTCCCCCTGTAGCAGATCAGGGTGGATTATTAAAGAGTCTTTCAGTTCAGCACAAGTTTTTACGAGGGTTTTACATTAATGTCCAGTTGCACTATTTAACTATTTATACCCACTGGACTTCATCATGTAACAATCACAAACTTCAGTCTAACTTTTGAGAGCATTTTATGTGATAGACCAACACAAAGCAGAGAATAATTATTTTTAACAAATAAAAAAAAGTGGGTGCATTTACACTACCGGTCAAAAGTTTTAGATACACTTTTTCACCTAATGGGTCTTGTTATTTTCGTGACTATTTCAATTGTAGATTCTCACCAAAGGCAACAAAACTGTGAATGAACACATAGAATTATGTAGTAAACAAAGAGTGTGAAATATTTTTAGACGCCAATTTTTATATTTTAGATTCTCAAAATACCCACTCTTTGCTTCGGTTTCTATGAGAAGCTGTAAGAGACATACCCACAAAGCTGTATTTTCTGCAAAAGCTGATTCTATGTAATAAAAATAACATGTGAGTCATAAACAAGGCCAGATTCCTACAGCATCCTCGAAATGTTTGCCATATTTAGTTTCATGACTGGTTGTATGAAAGGGACTTTTAATCAGGGTCAGAACTCTATCTTCCTGTTCTCAGTGAAATCAGTGAAAACATTTCAAAGTAAACACCTTTATCTTGGAAAGAATATTCCTCTTCTTCTCCTCACTCAATTTCCCAACATCTCTCCTCAACTGGAGACGGAAGAGGAGTTTGGTTTCAACGCAAGGTCAGAGACGCCTCCTCGGTGAGATAATCAGGATCAGGGGAAACATTGTTGTCAAGGTGCTCTCTAATGATGTGGGAGAAGAGATTAAGACTGTGTGATGTCCGGGTGAACAGGTTTTCTGTCTCTATCCCACTCAAGGACAGAATGTATAACATCTGATTTAGTCTAAATGTATTTCATTCCAAGTCAACTTAATTAGGAAGAGCTTTCACGTTAGGACATAATGTATAATAGCACAACACTGTACAATAAAACAAAAATCACTTAATAGACCCTTCTAAGCACCTCTGCCACACTTAAAATTGTTTATTTTTCCATTTGTTTGCTTGTTTTTTTTTGCCAAAAACATGAAATTTGCTTGCCCTGGATTTCACACCAAGTAAAAATATTTTAACACCTCGATGTCAAATATAGGCTTGAGGTGAAACCACATGCATCATACTTATAACCATTTTCGATTGGCTACTACAGACATGCAGCACACTAGTTAGACTCCATGTGAACATCTGCTTTTGACATAGAAATATTGCTTTTTACCAATTGGCATTATATGATCAAATATAAATTTGTTTTGTCTTACAATTTACTCTTTATAATTTGATATGAATAGACCTCTTTTTCTGAGGTCACAAAAGTGTAACAATTCAATAAAAAATTTGACATTAAACCGATATTTATAAAGACATTTGCATCATTTGAATACAATTGGAAATACACAAATAAAAACATGAATCTACACTTGTTTAAATGTTTAAGTAATTGATACAAGAACAAAATTAAATAGTACAATCGTTTCTTAAAATTTGAATTGTGTTATAAACACATAATTATCTAAGTACTTATTTAATCATTTTATAGTGGATTTATAGTATGAAATAAAGAACATATGACAAGAATGTCATATGTTCTTTATTTATGCGGAGAGGTTCTGAATGAGAAGGTAAGAAGTCAATGAGGCAGGCAAACTAAGTCTGGGGGCTAGTGAACGGTCCGCCAGGTTCCCCTCGCTTACTGACGGACCTGGCCTTTTGATCTCTTGGGGCAGATGGTGCAGTCAGCCAGGAAATGCTCTGAAGACCCACAGTAAAAACAACAATTTGTCTGTCGGCGTCTCAGTCTCTCCTCTGCAGAAAGCCGAGTACGCCCGACCTGCATGGGTTCAACCTCAGAAACCTGAGAAATGGGTGTGGGGCGAACTGTTTGCACGTTTTGACTGGGGGAATGGGTTCTGGTAAGGTTTTGTTCCAATGGGGTTCCTTTTCTTTCCCTCATACGATTATCTAGTCTGGTGGTTAAATTGATTAGCTCGTTCAAAGTCTTTGGCTCATCAATTAAAGTCAACTCGTCCTTTAACGGATCACTTAAAGCCTGAAAAAAGGCTGCTCTAAGTGCACAATCGTCCCAACCAGAAGCTGCTGCAAGGGTATGAAAATCAATTGAGAATTGATTCCTCTATTTTAAAGACCACAATTTTCGGGATGTGGCGGTCCAGTCAACTTAACAAGAGAAAACCTGACTAAACTCCTTCCCAAACTCAGAAAAAGTACAACCAAAATTGGAACAGTCAGCAAAACGTGCTTCTGCCCATTTCAGGGCTTTACCAGTAAGCAACCCAAGAACATAGGAAATCTTTACATGGTCATGAGGGAAGGACTGCGGGGAGCGATTGAAAACGAGCGTAACTTGAAACAAGAACCCCTTACAGTCTCCTTTCTCCCCGGAAAATTTCTCAGGGCTAGAGGAAGTGACATCACGTGAGTGCGGAAGCTGTTGAGAGATGGGGGAAGCGGGAGCGCCCTCTAAAGCCGAGGAGGTGAAACTGCTTAGAGTATACTGTACTAAGGAAGCTAGTTTTTCAATTTGATCATTGGTTTGTCTTTGCTGTTCAACGAGGGAATGGAGAGAGGAGTCATGGTTCTGAATTTGGTGATGTTCTGAGAGGGTTCTCCTGAAAGCTTCTGCTGGGTCAGGTTGGCCAGAGTGTTCTGTCATATTGTTTTTAACAGCGTTGACCCACATGCAGAAAGCAATCAGGAGAAAGAGATTAACGGCAAGGATTTTGTGGTGACGGGGAACTGGAACCGGGATGCAAACTGTAAGATAAATAGAATGGTAAGCAGGGGGCAATATATAAACAAAGTACTAAATAAAGATCTGATCTTACTGGGGGTGAAGGTAGGATCCGCCAGAGGGGGTGGAGAGACCAGGAGGTTGTGTACCTGTGAGAACAGGAGATGGTGAATGCTGAAAGGCAAGGTAGTTGAAAGATCCAGAGTTTTTTTTTTCCGGTGTTGGTGCTGCAGGCGGAGGTAGGGTGGACAGGGTCCACTGGTGGAGGTCTGAGGAACGAAGGAATCAGGAAGGCTGCCAGCCAGAAGTAATCCAATGAAGTAACAGAAGGTTTGGAACTTGATCAAGAAGCTGGAGAACTCAATGAAGTAACAGAAGGCTTGAATCTTGATCATGAAGCTGGAGAGCTCTTCTCCAGAAGACAATAATCCAAACAGGGCTTGGTACGAAGAACGAAGTCAGATCCAGGTTATATCCTGCAAGGTAGCAAATACAAGACTGTGTCAAAACAAAGACTAGGCAAAGACAAAGCAAAGTTGTGTGACTTGAGCTATACCACTAAGGGCAACACTCTGGCACTGAGTTGCTGGCAGCCTCCTCCTTAAATCCTCCTCATGAAGTGATTAGAGCAATGGGAAACACCTGTCACCTCTCCTCCAGGTTCAGACGCCATCTGTAGGCTGAGTAAAGTCAACACATGCACCAACACACAGAAATGTACAGATTCTGACAGAGGTTATGAAAAAAATGTATTACACCTTCATTCCATCAGCTGGTATTCTCCATCTTAACTTTTAACTCCGTTTAAAGGTTAATAAATAAGTTTTGGTTTCAACTAATACATAATAGACGATGAGCAGCTTTAGAGTTATACAGTTGACCAATTTGTTCCATTATTCTGTAAGTTGCACTGGATCCATAAGCAGAAAACATTTAAATCATTATTAAACATACACTTTTTTTACCAACCTGCATCAGGCAAGAGTTGTTGCTTTACAACATGATTCATTTACAATCACAACTACTAAACGCTAATTAACACACTTATTTTTCTTTTGTTATCATCAGGTAACCTCATACCAAATAACTACAGAACATGTTTTTAGTACGAATTGTATTTATTAGAATACAGAAATTGATAATCAGTCCAGAATTACAGGGAACTGATAATTTGACTGTCTAATCATAAACAAATATTTATATAAAGCTGAAGATGGTTAGGCAGTGGAGTAAATGATAGAGTAAAGCTTCTGGAACTGTGGTCTCTCCTCCTGCAGAGCCGTCTGCATAAAACTGTGAAAAAATTTAAATATTAAAGATTTCATACTCCACTAAGTTACGTCTACATGTAAAGACAGTCTTAGGTTATTTGTATTTTTTATGTGCATGGAAAAGTTCTCTGATCATCAGAACTGCATCAAAATATTTGTCTGACAGAACCGTGGCGAAACGGTTTATTATTAATGCCTAAATAACTTAAAATGTCACCAATTCCGGCGAAAAATATTCTGTTTTATATTCTGGTACTTGCTGTTATTCACCACATACCTACTAAGTGCCGGGCCAGGATCAGGCAGCGGTTAGTGGGGAAGTCCCAGTCCAGCCGCCCAGTTAGCTTAGCTTAGCTTAGCAGCCAGACCAGCCTGTAAGCAGAGTTCCGCTGCTACGAAAACTCTGAAAAAAACATTTTAAGCTGGGTCATTCTTAATGAACTGACTGAACAGATGAAGTTTTGAGGTCTACTTTCTCACTTAAAAACATCTTAAAACTAGTTCTTGTGACAAATTAATGGTATAAAAAAATCAATTTGTGTAGTAACCTCTGCCATTACTTTAGCTGCTGGTGCCATGCCTCACTGCACACAACACTGCCCCTTTAACAAATCCCAGGGAAAGCTAAAAAAAAACACTCCAGAGTAGGACCATTTACCTGTGAAAGTAAAGGCCCGAAAAGTGAAATTACTCAGGTAAATTTGTGTAGAAACATAACCTGGGCTTTACAAAGCCTGGGGCTTTCCACAAGCAATAGAAAAAGCGCTAAGAAGCAAGGGTTTGCCTGGCTCATACCACTGTGGTATGGAGAATTGAAGAAGTTTCATCTGATATTAAGAGACAGTTAGAGGCAAAAAGAGTGGAGTTTGACTTTTATTGTTTAGCCTGCAACAAAAGCACACTCCATTACAAATATGTTTGTGATCCAGGCTTTAGGACAGATTGGCAACACAAAATTTAAGCAAGAAAACCTGTTCAGGCAGTAAAACACTTGAGATTGGAGCAAAGTTTCACCATCCAACAGGACAATGACCCTAAATGTACAGCCAGACCTACAGTACCAGTCAAAGACCCAGTCAAAGTCCAAATCTGTGGCTTGACTTGAAGATAGATGTTACTTATCTTGAGCAAATGAGCAAACCAGAATGGGCAATAGAATCTGCAAAACTAGTTTAGACATACCCCTTGTAAGGATTATGATCAATAATTAATTAATATTTATCAAAATTATAATTAAAAATAATAATTCAGAAAAATAATTTTCTAAACCAAAAATCACTACTTACGAAAATAAATCAGAGATGCACTCTGGTGTGGTGATTATGGGCTCAAAGCACTTAATAATTACAATTAGTTAATTATCATTAATAATTGATAATTATTGACCAAAATTACACTAAATGTCATGTTTAATCAGCCGATAGGTGGGGAAACTATGACCTTGTTTTGACAGATAAATCACTCTTGCACAAAATAAACACAAATGCTTCTCTTCACATATATGAACATTTATTGAAACCATATAGCCCTTATATAATTACTACTCTGGTCCAAAAACCTTCACCTAACTAAACATGCACTATTCTACAAAAGGAGTAAAATGACTAACTAAAACTAACAATAAAAAAAGAAAACATATGTGCCATGAGTGTCTATGAAGATCAAACCAGCAGTTTTATGGACAAAATGTGCAATTTGGGTTTAGAAAGTGAAGCCCTCCTGGTGTGTTGATGTCTAGCAGCTATCAGCTGGTAGAACGGTGGGGCCACGCCCTTTGCCACTAACGGCTGATCGCCCCAAAACTCAAAGAAAGGGTCATAAAACTCTGAGGCGGTACCTTGGTGGAAAAACTCTGATGACTGGGCAGGATAAATCTAGCCTGGGCAGGGCTAAACTCGAACTCATAACTGTCCATGTGGTTCATTGAGGAAATACAAAAACAATACATTCACATCATCATCACATTCTTTTGGTCAACAGCTTTGGTAGCCCTGAGACAAAGTGGAACAACAATATGGGAAACAAAAAATAAGATAACCAAAAACTGGGGTCATAACATAATCATCCATTTCCAGTCAGGCACCGGAATAAGCCTGTGTCACTGGCATAGGTGGTGCTATTGACCAAGGGAAATAAATGTGAGGGAGTCAATCCTGATTTGTAACCAACTATGCAGTGTGTTATCTTGACAAAAACCAACGTTTAACACGGGTTTAGGTTAAACACATTAGCTCCTTCAAATGATAATGGGATTTAACATAACTCTTGTCTCTGAATTATCTATATGGGGAAAAAGGAAAAAAAAGACAATGGAATTGCACTACTTAGGGTATAAGCCAGGTGTGTTTGTGGAGGTTACAAGGTGTCTGCTGTGGTGGAGTTTAGGATTTTCTCTACTAAATCCAGCAGAACTAGGCAAGTAGGTATCCGTGCCTCGGTGGGACTGTCTACAGATGAACCAACCTCTCTAATAAAATTTTGCATGAAATCTCTGGCAACTTGTATGCCCATTACATCATTCTTAATCAGTTCTGTGAGGGTCTGCAGTGCATGCACAGTGTTAATGGAAAAGTAGAGTGCAAACTTACAGTTTAACACTGTGTCCTGGAAGGTAGTTATATATATTTTTTATTTATTTTTTTTTTTAAACCGTGTCCTGTCCGGCAGAGTAGTGCTCAGAATTGTTGTCTGAGTGCCAAGAAAAAGCCCAACAGATTTACTTTCACAAGTGGAGGATTACAGCTAATGCTTTAAAGCTCTGCTTGATATTTATAAAATAAACTTTATTAGAAACTGCTTTCGGATTATTTCAGTTGTGACGGACACGGAGACAGAAATGAAAAGGAAAAAAAAGTAAGAAGCACGAAAGAGAGAGGTGGGGCAAAAAGGAAAAGGGGAGAGAAGGAGAAAAGAATGGAGGAAGAAAGAAGGATGAAGAGAATACAAGATAACACCCTGCTTGCTTCTACACCTGCAGAAATGTTTATATTAACAGCTTTTTTACCAAAAAGTGCACGGTACTTATCAATGCAAGATGTATTTAGTGGTAAATGCGGCTCAATATAGAACATTTGTGTATTTGTTAACCCTTGAATCTAAACACCTGTGGGTCTGAGTGTGAGTGTGCATGTGTATACAAGGTTTCTCCACGAAAATATGCAATAGCGAGTGTGAGGAGCCACAGACCTGCCCCTCTGGACCCGGGACAGATACAGAGGAGATCAAAGCCGCAGATATCGAAAGGCCCCCCTGAGCACAGGAACCCCAGGAGAACCATCGCCAGGACTACCGCAACCCCCCCCAGAGAAGGGCAGGGGAGAGTTCCAGGGGAACCACCCAGCACCCACAGTGCAGAAGCCCCAGGGAGCTGCAGCGACAAGCCCGCAGGCCCCGCCGTCAGCCGTCTACACCCGAGCAGATCCAGCCATGGACCCAGAGACCCCAGACCCCAGGACATATCACTCCCCAAGCAGAGGCCCAACAGAGCCCAGGGGACCAGGCCCTGGCAAGCAGCCACCGGGAGTGAGACAGCACACACCAAAGCACCCAGCCCCGGACATTGAGAACCACAAGTACACCGCCGGGCAGAGACACCAACCACCGGCAGGTAGTGTGGCGGGGAGGAAATAGGCCCCACATTTGATGGGGGCCCTAAACTGATCCAGGAGAGGGAGCAGCCCAAGACCCAACCTGACACAAAAAACAGGCACACACATCACAATCACACATTCCCACCCTCATGTATACACACAAAAACACTCACACCCACACACCCAACGTGAAGACAAACAACAATGGACATCGTACACTCACTCACACTCCCCATACATACTCTATACTCCCAGGTTCAGGTGCCGATACCCTATAGGGACAACCAGCCCCACGGACCCAGGAGGTGATGCCCTTCCTCCGAGGGTGGAGACAGGCAGACCGCCCCAGCACTTGAACCTAACCTGAGCAACCCCGGCCGGGACACTGACCCCCTGCCTTGACCCCAGTCCCCAATGACCCCCATCCTCATCCGGAGAGGGGGCCATCCAAAAGCAGTGTCTACATGGTCCAAACTAGCCTGCCAACCAGAGCTGCCACAGAATAAAATAGTCCCAACCCCCCAATGAATTCCGATCACAACCAAATGAGCCCCTCATCCCCAATGATCCCAACATGAATTTCCCCACAGGGCCACCCCCAACCAGAACACAGATATCGAACACATGCCCCCAAACCCAAATGCCATGAATCCCCTCCCTACAGCACATGGGGACACCCCCACAGGTGAGCTTCATCCCCGAAAAGCCAACAAAGCGACACCCACACAGCGCAAGCTCCACACACAGCCCCAATCCAAGCACCTCCGCCGCATCCCGCCCACCACCACACAGCACGGGCCCCGCACAATGCTCCCCCAGCCCCAGCCCACAGGTGCAACAGGGAAGACACCATCGAGCACCGAGCCCACAACTGAACCCCTGACAAGATGGGACAAAATTGCCCGACAAAAGGTCCCCAGCCAACGGCAAGCACTTGGGGCCGGCGTCCCCCACCACGCCCCCGCAACTACACAGACACACCACATCACTGCCACTGCAGGGAGAAACATTATCCAGCTCAGCTCTACCAACGCCACTCAGCCGATCCAAATGCTGATGACCCCACATCCAAGAAGAGGACATAACTACCCCACCCCACACGCTGCAGCGCCCCCATGCCACCCTGTAGCCCGCCCCCTCGCCCCCCCCAGACATACCAGCAGAGCAGCACACTGCCAAGCCCGCCAAACCATTTGGCCAGCGCTAGTTATATTTTTAACAGTTTCTGTTGAAGGAAGTTGTCAGTGGTTAGTGCATTTTAGTGTGAGTGTTGACACATGTACCTATATAAATTGGTCCTACTCACTAATGCAGAGGCCCGGTCTGTGTCTACCGAATATATTCTTACCGTAGAGCTTCACAGAGGGTCGAATAATGGTCTCGGACTCCAGGGCACAGGCTCTTCATAAACACATGAACGCCCCTGGTCATCATTTTCCAAATAAGCTTCAACTTTTTACAAGCCGATGGGCAGTACAGGTCTAAAAGACAGCGTTTGACCTCCCTAAGATAATCATCAGTGTTTGATTCTGCGTTATTAAGGTTGAAATGCTCTATGTCTCGGGCAAAGGACTCAAGCTGGCGTGTCGCAGCCCACTCTCAGGGATTGGTGCCTACCCATCTGAGTCTTCATCTGAGGTTTCACTCCTGCTACGTCCACGGTGTGTCAGGACTTTACAAACCATCCATGGAAGAGGCACGGGAGGCTGCTCATGGTATATTTGTGAGCCTCCTGGGCAGCGGCTGGGGGCGGTATGAACCACCTGATTCCCAGGGACGGTTCTCCTGTTGCCTTGGCCGAGGTGAGGGATCGTAGAGGAGGGTGCTGCGAGTCAAGTTTGAACGCTGCTCGCCCCTAAACCTTAAATTACTTACTTCTACTGAGTCTACTACCAGGTATTTTCCATAGCTGTCCACTACAGTAGGCTGAGATACTGCACCACTTAACCTAATCTGACCACTCCCACCTGCTCTGGGTTTGGTGGATATGTGGGGAACACCACAAGCCTGAGAAGGACATGTCTGTAGAGCAGGTTCTACTTTATTCAGCTCTGTGCTGAAGGTTTTCTCGGGGTGTTGCAGGTGTGCCTCACCTTCAAAGGTTTCGACCTGTGAGGTGGGATCCCCCCCCCCCCCCCCCAGTCCTCTAGTGATGGGGATGTGTTCTGGCTACTGTCTGTTACCTCCAACCTTCTGGGTCTCAACTCAGCTGCTTCCAACTTATCTTCCACTTCTAACAGATAACACCTAGTGCCATCTATTGTCTGCAAAGTATCATCCAGCTCAAACTGCAGTTTAACACGCTGGAAAACTTCCAACATTACCCTTCGCTGATGTGAAAGAGTGAGCTGACCTTAAACATCGGCGACCCGTCTGTCTTTTGGTGGGTTCTTAATGACTTGGAGCAACTCCTGAATCCCTGCTTCACATTGCTCAATGCTTTAATCATTAAGACCTTTACGCTCCTTTGGGGATAACAGAATCAACGATCCAATCACTTCTTGTGCCTGCATTCCTGTGGAGCCCTCCTGACTCAGAGCTACAGCTGCAGCCTGGGGTGTTTTATCCATATTGGCTAAACACAACACAAAACAAACAAAGCTGTTCTGCTATGAACGACCGCTAAAATCAATTAGCAGGAACAGAAACAGACCAAACTGTTCAGTTATGAATGGCCGCTAAAACCAATTAACAGCAACACAAAACAGATTATGCAATTAGCTAGCTGTATGAGTCATACACATCTTGCAGGTGTACGTGGTGTGCTTAAAATAGGTACACAGGTTTGGCCGCTAAAACTGCGGCTTACCCAAGTCTATGCTCTAATGAAAATAATTAAGGAAAACAAAAAAAGAAAAATTTAAATAAAATTTAAATAAAATTTTTTAGGACAAAAAAAAATAAAAGTGGGATAAGCGAACTAAAACATTCAAACACTATTCTTAGCTTCAAATTAATGTTAGTGATGCACACTATGGGTCATTTACCTTCTAGTAGGACCTACCATGTTAGAAAACTAAAGTTAGTTGTATGAGTCTGACCAACACATGCTTCACACACAAGAAAAACCCAGCAAAAATGCATACTGTCATGATTTGTGGGTGTTTTGAGTTCTTCTTCTTATTATTCTTGATAGGTTTTGAATCATGCTTCTGTTTATTATTTTCCTGGTCATGCTTTAGTTTTTGTCTTCTAGTTCATGTTTTGTCAAGTTAGGTTTTTGGATCTGGTTATGCTTTAGTTTCATGTTTGTATTCAAGAGTCTCTTTTCTGCTCTTTTTGTTCTCTTCTGTCTTCAATCATTTTCATTCGGTTCACCTGCACCTAGCTTCAGTCTCCTCGTTTCATCTGGTTCTTGCTCCATATATACACATCTGTTCTGTTCATTCCTCGCGGCAACATTTTGGATCACCGTCTCTGTTCATGTCTGTCCTTTTTGATCATGCCAAGCCTGTTTTGCCAGTCTGCCCATGTCTGTTTTTGCCGTCACCCTCTGTAGTATGTTTTTGTTAATTAAATCATTTCATTTACCGTCATACTGCCTGCTTGTCTGCATTCCTGAGTCCTCCACAACACAAACCATGACAGAATGTTTCCGCCAAACATGGACCTTGCGGACGGTAGGCAGGAGAGCGTCAGGGATCGCTGGGTTCAGCAGCAGATGGAGGAGGCGATGAGACATCTGCCGGCCGATCTGGAGGTTCTGCCCTCTCCACTGCTGCTGGAGCAGATGGAGCGTGAGGCGGTTCAACGCCCTTCTCCGCCTTCTTCCCTGGTTGCGCGGCGTGATCCGGCAGCAAAGCCAGCATCTTTCTCCCGCTGCAGAAAACGCCGGCGTGGAGCCTTACCCTGCCTTTCAGCCGGCGGGGAGGAGTCTCCCATGGCCGCTGCTGTGATGTCTGGAGTGGTGGTTTGCCTGCCAGCTGACGTGAGGGCTGCAGCGAGTATTCCCACATCTTTGTCTGCCACAGCACTGTCTCCCAGGCTCGCTGCAGATCCGCCCATGCTGTCTTCTCTCGCTCCTGTCCGGTGTTCTGTAGCAACACCAGACGAGCTGGAGGAGCAGTTAAGGTTTTATGCTCGCCAAATTAAGAGCTTCAGGGGGACCAGTCTCCTGTATTCCTCTCCTGAGTTTATGGAGAAAATAAGGCAGATGGAGGAGGATTACTGGATGGCAGTAAGGCAGTTTTACCTCCATCCACCCCAGGTCTCCAGAGCTCTGCTGTTGCAAAGCAGCCCACGCCAAGGCTCCAGAGCACCGCTCCGGCTCCGGCTCCGGCTGTCATCATGTCAGCAGAACAAAGCAGCAGTTCACCCCACGTCATGTCTCCAGAGCGGCGCCATTGTACAGCCCAAGTCTGCCTCAACCTCCTCCACATGCCGCAGAGGACAGAGGACGGGCGACGCCTTGGCTCAAATCATTGGGGGTCCCTGCGACGCCTCGGCTCAAGTCATCGGGGTCCCGGTGACGCCTCAGCCCCTGCTCACGCCACTGAGGGTCTCGGTGATGCCTCAGATTCTGCTCACGCCACTGAGGGTCTCGGCGACGCCTCAGCTCCTGCTCGCGCCACTGAGGGTCTCGGCGACGCCTCAGCTTCTCCTCTCGCTACTGAGAGTCTCGACGATGCCTCAGCTCCTGCTCACGCCACTGAGGGTCTGGGCGACCCCTTAGCTCCTGCTCCTGGTCTGAAGGCCTTCCAGGGGTTCAAGGAGAGATTAGTCCTCATCCTGGCCTCTGAAACCGGAGACAGGGATTCGAGGATGAACTGCCACCTGACCATGGTCCTGAGTGATCTGAGGAGAAATTACTCCTCATCCTGGCCTCTGAACTCAGAGACGAGGGGTTTGAGGAGGAAGCGCCACCGGATCCTGTTTCTGAGGGGTTCAAGGAGCAGCTTGTCCTCTTTCTGGCCTCCAAGGGTTCGCCGGGCTCTGTTTCTGTCTCTGAGGGTCCTGTGGGCTCTGTTCCTGTCTCCGAGGGTCCTGTCGGCTCTGTTCCTGTCTCTGGGGGATCGCCAGGCACCGCTTCAGCCTCTGAGGGATCGCCAGGCACTGTGAAGGCCAAGCCTGACTCCAAGCCTCCGGAGTTCCACTGAGTTTCTGGAGGGTCGTCTACGCTCCATGGTCGACCTTCTGATCTGCCATGCAGATGGTCCTCTACTCTGCTCGGCCGGCCTCCACACCGAGGGTCCTCTACTCTGCTCGGCTGACCTCCAGACCGTCAGTTCCTTCGTTGTCGGCCGCCAAGGTCTCCACGTCCGTGCTGGCCTCCTTGTCTTCGCCTTCGCCACCAAGGTCTCTACGTTTCTATCGGCCTCCACGTCTCTGCCGCAGACCACCAAGGTCTCTGCCGGACTCCAGGTCCTCGTCCTCGCCTTCATCACCACTGCTGGTCTCAACGACTTTGCCGACGTCGCCGGCCGCCCTGGTTCTTGAACAATGGGTTCTTGATCCTGTCTGAACTTTGTGCCTGCGCGGGGCGATGTCCTGGTCGCCAGCCTGACCTCTGTGCCTGCACAGGGCGACGTCCTGGTCGCCCACCTGAACTTTGTGCCTGCTCGGGACGACCTCCTGGTCGCCCGCCTGAACTTTGTTTTGGTTTTTGTTTCTGGTCCTCCTGCCGAGACCCCCTCCGCCCGCTCTGTTCGGGTTGTTTTTGGTTTTTGTCTAGACTCTTGTGGGCGTCTGGTATCCGCCTTTGAGGGGGAGGTTCTGTCATGATTTGTGGGTGTTTTTGGGTTCTTCTTATGATTATTATTCTTGATAGGTTTTGAATCATACTTCTGTTTATTATTTTCCTGGTCATTTTTGTCTTCTAGTTCATGTTTTGTCAAGTTAGGTTTTTGGATCTGGTTATGCTTTAGTTTCATGTATTTCTAGTTATGTATTCAATAGTCTCTTTTCTGCTCTAGCCACGTTTTGTTCTCTCCCGTCTTGAATCATCTTCATTCGGTTCACCTGCACCTAGGATTCAGTCTCCTCATTTCATCTGGTTCTTGCTCCATATATACATATCTGTTCTTTTCATTCCTCGTGGAAACATTTTGGATCACCGTCTCTGTTCATATTCTGTCCTTTTTGATCATCCCAAGCCTGTTTTGCCAGCCTGCATGACACATACCATTCAGAGCAGAAGTGGTAGTGAATGATAACTTAATTTTAGCTCAAGTTACGTGATCAAGTTGACCATCCGTGATGGGATTATCTGCCTGTGTTAATGGAAAAGTAATTATATTAGTTTATTTCTGTGGTTGGGCTGCACGGTGGTGCAGTTGGTAGCACTGTTACCTTGCAGCAAGAAGGTCCTGGGTTTGACTCCCGGCCTGGGGTCTTTCTGCATGGAGTTTGTTCTCCTCGTGCATGAGTGGGTTCTCACCGGGTACTCCGGCTTCCTCCCACAGTCGAAAGACATACTTGTTAGGTTAATTGGTCTCTCTAAATTGCCCTTAGGTATGTGAATGAGTGTGCGCATGGTTGTTTGTGTGTTGCCCTGTGATGGACTGGCGACCTGTCCAGGGTGTACCCCGCCTCCCGCCCATAGACTACTGGAGATAGGCCCCAGCTTCCCCGCGACCCACTATGGAAGAAGCGGTATAGAAAATGACTGACTGACTGACTATTTCTGTGGTTGAAACTGTTATTCTTAATGGTGACCAAAAGATGGCACTGAACGCCTGTCTGCAGTAGAGAAAATCCAGTTACAACTGCAATTCACTCAATGGCCACCAGACGGCTTCCTCCCTGACTAGGAGAGTGTTAGTTACAGCTGTAGTTACACCAACAGACACCAGAGGCAGATAGGATGCCTCCTACAGTTACAGGAATTTGGTTGCTATGGTAACAAGCTGATTAGCTGCAGCTCTAAGCACAGCAAGGGCTTGCTTTGACCAGCTGGACAATTAAGTTGAATTTCACACCATAAACTACACCAAACTTTCACCTTGCATTCACAAAAGCACCTATGAAAGATTAGTATCACTCCTCTGCAGTAGAATTGAGCAAATTTTAATCAAGATATATATCTTGTAGCTTACAAGCACCTTTGCGAAACTTCACCAAATCTCACAACAGTTCATAAATTTCAAGGATATCACAATTGTGTTACTGTGTGCGCTAGTGATGTCTGTCGTTCTAAGGCCCCGTCTAGGAACGCCATTAATTGAAGGATTATGATTACTGATTAATTAATATTTATCAAAATTATAATTAAAAATCATAATTCAGAAAAATAATTTTCTTAACCAAAATTCATTACTTACGAATAGAAATCAGAGATGCAATCTGATGCACTCTGAAGAAAAACAAGGGGGCTAGAGCGTCACGCGTCCGTGATCGCTCAAAACGGTCAGCTTCTCCTCCGTCCAGAACAGGGAAAATATGAAGAACCATTGTAGTCGACTGAACAACACAAGGAGGAAACACCTCTGTAGGTTTTCACCTGCTCTGGAGTGTCGGAGGGGTCTTTGATCAGTTTATGAATCTTCTGACCTTCTAGTATCAGACAGAATTCCAGCTTTCGAGCTCTTCCGGGAATGGCCGTGTGGAGGAAAAGTTAACTCGCCTGTGACCTTTTGTCCCTCCAGAAATGAGAGACAGATATCCTCCGCTGCGTTGTCCTGTGAGACACGCTTTAAATGGCAACGAAAGTTTTATAAACCCAGGTGAAATCAGAGATGCGACCCCAGTTGAGCTGCGTATGTTGAACTGCCCAACCAAAATGGATGACCCCGACACCCTACAGACTTGAAGCTGCATTTCCAGCTAAAGGTGGCTCTACAAAATACTCAGGGGTCTGAAGACAAATGTACACTGCATATTCAGATTTTTTGTTTTTACTTTCACTTCACAGTTATGCAATACTTTGTTTTGGTCAGTCGCCTAAAATCGCAGGAAAATCCAATGAGGTTTGTGATTGCATCATGACAAAATGTGAAAAACTTAAAGTGGTATAAACACTTTTGCAGGTGTAGCACCCTGAAAATATGTTCAGAACGTGATAATGCCTAAGTCATGGTGTCTTGGTGTCATGGGTCAAGCACTTATTTAATTTAGTAGTGGTCTGAACAGTTTGTTTAGTTTATGTTCAAATATGCACTTAAGTTACCTTATTCTATTTCATATATTTTATTATATTACTTTTTCTTTAAGAGCGACATGACGTAGAAAGTTCATGACCTGCTTTGTTTTTTTTTCTTTCTAAAAAAATATATGAAAAAGTCAGGAAAAAAACTACACACGCTGTACGCTCAAACCGTGGGTTTTGTTCTAATAAAGTTGCACAAAAATGAAGATCTGCATGGAATCTCCTTAAGTTGTTTTAAGGGTGCAACATAAATTTTGGTGTTTCTGCCCGGTTCAGTGAAAGTTCTCTGTAATGAGATGTTTTTTTTTTATGAAGAGGGATCACGTCTCGGCGGAGCAGGGTGAGCTAAGCGATTATGCTAAGCGGCTAAGCTAAGTAGCAACGCGGCTGTTCCGACGCATAGCCAGAGGAAGAAACGGACATACATCTTTTCAAGTGGTGAATCGAGCAAAGCCAAAGCATCATGAACAGTGAGTGGGAATCTCTACTGGCTGACATTGCGAAAAAGCTTCTGACTTTGTCACGGGACGAGCTAGAGGCCCTAAGCGAAGCGTTAGGCCTACAGCTGAGTGAGGAGGCAAAGCCGTCATGTCGGTTAATAAGAAGGCAGATGCTTAGACACCTAGAGGGCAAGGATGTTACGTCTTTGGAGGACAGTGGATTATCAGTGCTGTTAACCATTAATGATTTAATAGTCGACATGGATAAGAGAGCTGGCACAAGCGGCTTGGTGGATGCTACGTCACAGAGCACCGCGGCCGAACCACAAGTGGTCTTTGAGCAACCTCTGCCAGCAGAAACCGGTATTACACCGACAGCTGTTCTACCACAGAGGTCGGGTGGCTCAATGAGCTCTGAAAGGGAGTCGTGGCAAAGTAAAGACAAACTGAACTTACACCCTATTTACAGAAAGGATTTTCGGATTATAGGACAAATCGGTGATGTTGGACAAAAGGATAAACTGAACATTACAAGCCTTGAAAGACAAATTGAACGTGGACTAAAAAAAGTATATGATGAGGATGAAATTGTTGAAGCAGTGATCCAAGCCATTGCACCTGATGTGAAATTAAAAAGTTATCTAGAGAATAGAACAGAACTATCCTTAAACTCTCTCAGGCAAATGCTTAGGACACACTTCATAGAGAAAGATGCAACAGAACTCTATTATGCCTTGACACGTGCAGTGCAAGATCCCAAAGAAACTCCTGTTCAATTTTTCATACGCACAATGGACCTTAGGCAAAAAGCGCTGGCTGCATCTGACAGAACCAAAGTTGGACTGAAAAACAATCCTGAGCTGGTGCAGACACAGTTTTTGCAGACCATTCTGACTGGGTTGCAGGATGATGCCGTGAGGATGGACACTAAACCTTACCTACAGGATATATCTGTAAGAAGGAGTAAATTGGAGTAAATTGTCAACACTAAACCTTACCTACAGGATATATCTGTAAGAAGGAGTAAATTGGAGTAAATTGTCAACCAGACAAAAGAACATTAAAGTAGCTTCAGTTCAGGAAGGCAACGACTGTAAACATGAAAATAATGAGAGCTCAAAAAGAAACAAAAAACAGACAGTAAAGTCAAATCCTATTGTGAAAAGGTGGAAGCCAATAACAAAATTATTTGTGATGCCATCCAAAATCTTTCCGCACAAGTCGCTAATCTGACTCAGACGAAAGTGAAAAGTGACGACAAAGACATAAAAAGCCAGCCATACTATCCAAGCGTTGCGAGAAGGAGCCCGAGAAAATGTCGTCAATGTGAACAGTTAAACCCAGAAGGAAAATGTACACATTGCTACAAATGTGGAAGCGGCGAACATTGGGCTATTGGTTGTCGGAAAAAGAAAGACGCAACAGTGAATGTCAATAAAATTGAAGTTCATACTATAAAATATATTGACAATGTTGTTCCACAAAAGGATGTGCCCATGTCAAAATAACAAGAAAAGACAACAAAACGTATAGGACGCAAAAGCCTCGTCCAGTGCAACATTGGAGGTGTTCCTGTCACAGCCCTCTGGGATACAGGATCACAAGTATCAACTGTGGATTTAAACTGGAAAAGAGAACATCTACCGGACGCCGAGGTTCGATCAGTGGAAGAGCTTCTTGATGAGGGTATGTTAGATCTCTCCGCAGCAAATGGGACTGAGATACCTTATGAGGGTGGGGTGGGAGCTAAATTCAGCCTTACAGAGGACAGAGACAGTGAGCTGTTAGTGCCATTTCTTGTAAGCTCTCAGCCAATCACCAAGCCAATAGTGGGGTTCAGTGTCATAGAGGAGCTCGCCAAGACTAACATATTAGCAGATAGAACGCTCTCCCACAAGTTTCTATGTAGTCTTGGATCAGCATTAGATGTAGGTCACAAAAAGGCAAAAGCAGTGTTTTCTGTGTTAAGTAGAGACAAAGCTATGTGGGAAAATCAAATAGTAAGGTTAGGGAGACACGATGTTATTATCCCAAAATGTCAAATATTCAAAGTGGTCGGTGGAAGAGTCAGGAAGAATGTGCTAAAAGGACAATACGCAATGTTAGAACCAAACGAAAACACACCATGGCCAGAAGGTGTTAGGACTTGCGAGATAGAGGACCCTGGAATGCAGACGAGTAGGCAGCATGACGGTAGGTGAAAAAGGATTTAATAAAAAAAAAAAAACTCGCTCTCAGAAGAGGCTGGAACAAAACAGAAGCAGGCTGGCTAGACAGGCATTGCATGGTCCACAAAACAAGACATGAGCTGAGAACAAGACATGATTTGAGAAAAACAACCCGACCAGGGCGGGCGGTGGGGGCTATGGCAGGAGGGCCAGAAACAAAAACAACCCGACCAGGACAGGCGGTGGGGACTATGGCAGGAGGACCAGAAACAAAAACAAAGTTAAGGCAGGCGACCAGGAGGTCGTCCCGTGCAGGCACAGAGTTCAGGTGGGCGACCGGGAGGTCGTCCCCAGCAGGCACAGAGTTCAGGCGGGCGATCGGGAGGTCGTCCCCAGCAGGCACAGAGTTCAGGCGGGCGATCGAGAAGTCGTCCCCAGCAGGCACAGAGTTCAGACGGGCGCCAATGAGCCAAGGCCTCATAGACAGGCTGTGAGCCAGGGGCCTCATAGACGGGCTGTGAGCCAGGGGAACCCTCGGAGTCTGAAGCAGAGCCTGGCGAACCTTCAGAGGCCGAAGCGGCGCCTGGCGAACCCTTATCTCTGGGTTTAGAGGCCAGAAAGAGGAAAAACTGTTTCTTGAACCCCTCAGGAACAGGATCCGGCGGCGCTTCCTCCTCGAACCCCTCGTCGCAGGGTTCAGAAACCAGAACGAGAACAAGTTGCTCCTTGAACCCTTCAGAGACAGGATCCGGCAGTGCTTCCTCCTCGAACCCCTCGTTGCAGGGTTCAGAAGCCAGAATGAGGACCAGTTTCTCACTGAACCCCTGGAAGGCCTGCAGACTAAGAGCAGGAGCTGAGGTGTTGCCGAGACCCTCAGTGGCGTGCGCCGGAGTTGAGGCGTCGCCGAGACCCTCAGTGGCGTGCGCAGGAGCTGAGGCGTCGCCGAGACCCTCAGTGGCGTGAGCAGGAGCTGAGGCGTCGCCGAGACCCTCAGTGGCGTGAGCAGGAGCTGAGGCGTCGCAGAGACCCTCAGTGACGTGAGCAGGAGCTGAGGCGTCACCGAGACCCTCAGTGGTGTGAGCAGGAGCTGAGGCGTCGCAGAGACCCTCAGTGGCGTGAGCAGGAGCTGAGGCATCGCAGAGACCCTCAGTGGTGTGAGCAGAGGCTGAGGCGTCGTGTGGAGGAGGTTGAGGCAGACTTAGGTCAGGCGTCATCCCAGGCTGTGGTGTGTCTGGCCTGGAGTCAGGCTGTGGTGTGTCAGGTCTAAGTTCCATGAGCACCCCCCAGAGAGAAAAAAGAAGGTGCTCAGGACCTGGAAGTGGAGGCAGCCCGCCCTCGGGCCCCTCCGGAAGCTCTACAGCAAGCTGTAGACCTGGCGTGGACTGCTCAGCAGCAGCGCTCTGGAGACCTGACGTGGGCTGCTCAACAGCAGCAGCAGCGCTCTGGAGACCTGACGTGGGCTGCTCAACAGCAGCGCTCATATGGCTTGGTGTGGGTGAAGGAGGACGGCAGTAAAACAGCCTTAATGCCGTTTCATAATCCTCCTCCATTTGCTTGATTCTGTGCATCTGCTCAGGAGAGAAATACAGGAGACTGGTCTTCCTGAAGCTCTTTATCTGGCGGGCAAAAAACCTTAATCGCTCCTCCAGCTCCTCTGGTGTTGCCTCAGAACACGGGCTGAAAACGGCATGGGCGGAGCTGCAGTGAGCCTGGGAAACTTTGCTGTGGCAGACGAAGATGCGGGAATACCTGCTGCAGCGAGCCTGGGAGACATCGCTGTGGCAGACGAAGGTGCAGGCTTGCTTGCTGCAGCCCTCACGTCAGCTGGCAGAGAAACCACCTCAAGAGTTTCTCGCTGCTTGAAACAAAAGAAACCCAACCGGAAAACTAAAACTCCCCTACTAACGATTACAACATCCACACCTTTTGAACTGATCTAAATTCATTATCTGCATCTCGAGAGAAGCAAAGGTGGAGTAGAGTATATTTTTGTGATAGTGGATCACTTCACCAAGTTTGCACAGGCTTATGCAACACCTTATAAGTCTGGAAAAACAGCCGCACGCAAAATATTTGATGACTTTATCCCCAGATTCGGATACCCTGCTAGGAACCTACATGATCAGGAAAAGGAATTTGAGAATGAGCTGTTTAGGAAGCTGCAAGGTTACAGTGGGTTACATCCGTCGAGGACAACGCTATACCATCCACAGTCTAACCCAGCCGAACGGTTCAACCGAACGTTGTTGAGCATGCTCAGAACATTGGAGGAGACACAGAAACCTAACTGGAAAGACTATCTGAATAAAATAGTGCATGCATACAACTCAACAGTGCATGAATCGACTGGCTTTTCACCCTTTTTCCTATTATTTGGAAGGGAACCAATCCTACCCATCGATCTATGGTTCCCGAAAGGACAAGAGGAGCCACGGTCTCACCAAGACTATGCAGATAGATGGTTGAGGTCGATTCAGGAAGCTTACAGTATTGTGAAAGGAAACATGGAAAAAGCAAGCAAAAGAGGACAAAAGTATTACAACAGGAAAGCCTGGAGTTCAGAGCTTCAACCTGGAGACCAAGTACTTGTTCAAAATCTATCTGAAAGAGGAGGACCTGGAAAAATACGTGCATACTGGGAAAACAAAGTACACATCGTAAAAGAAAGGAGAGGACAAAACAGCCCAGTTTATGTGGTGTCACCACTGGATGGAGAAGGGGGGAAAGTCCTACTACCCTGTCCTTATCTTACTGATGGATTGAACACTGGGGATCCAAAGAAAAAACGCATCCAGAACAAACCAGCAAACAGACAATCACGACGAACTAGGGACAGTGTACATGAGGATTCTGACGGTTATAGTGAGGATGAATATTCTGTCTATGTTGCTCGTCAAGGAGGCGATCCCTGCCTCAACCCTCAGGCCCCAGTTTTTCAGTCCAGATCAAGCCGACCGGTGGAGGATACACAAACTAGGGGACTTGGACAGAAACAAAATCAGTTCCAGGATGAAAGTTGTCTCGCTGAGGTCGATAGTCAAGTATATGAGGGAGATGAGGGAGGAAACATACAGGACCAAGATATAGACCAAGATCCAGACATGGATATTGAGGGTCGGACATCCTAGCTCGAAATGCCTAAGGAGGATGCGGATGTGTCTTCAGAGAGTGATCAGGAGGTGGAAAGAGAACAACGCTCCTCAAGGACGCATCAACCAAAGCCCATCTTCACCTATGATGAGTTAGGGAAACCTAGTTTCATAATTTTTCAGAAATAGGGAAAAGGTTTCGCATGGCTGTTAAAGTTAATTGTAAATGTTTAATTATTCATTTGGTGCAAATATTCAGTTATGTGTAATAGTCATTTTGCAGAGATGTATTTCTGGTGACTAAAGCTACACTTACAAGTCAGTGGTGTATTTACAGAAGGAAGTGTGCGTTCTGAAAGGTAACGTCAAAGTAGTCTGTAAGAAGTTGTACTGCATTTCAGGGTATGTTAAATGTGGATACATTTAATAAGGTGGAATGGTAGTTTTAGCCATATGTAACTTAATGGACTTGGGAGGCCTGCCAATGTACCAAAAACTTAAGTTAATACACTGAAGCAGGAATATTAGTAAAATTTACTTTTTCTGTATACATGCAATTGTAGTCATTTGATGTGTAGTATTGGTTATTACTCTTAAAGAGCACCATCTAGCTGAATAATACCAGAATGAGTGTGCTAGGAGTTATTGGTAAAGATATATTTCTTTAAGTTCCAAAATATATAAAAGGTTCTGGAAACATTTTATTATTTTAGTGGGGGAGGGTGTAGCACCCTGAAAATATGTTCAGAACGTGATAATGCCTAAGTCATGGTGTATTGATTTCATGGGTCAAGCACTTATTTAATTTAGTAGTGGTCTGAACAGTTTGTTTAGTTTATTTTCAAATATGCACTTAAGTTACCTTATTCTATTTCATATATTTAGTTATTTTACTTTTTCTTTAAGAGCGACATGACGTAGAAAGTTCATGACCTGCTTTGTTTTTTTTTCTTTCTAAAAAAATATATGAAAAGTTAGGAAAAAAACTACACACGCTGTACGCTCGAACCGTGGGTTTTGTTCTAATAAAGTTGCACAAAAATGAAGATCTGCGTGGAATCTCCTTAAGTTGTTTTAAGGGTGCAACACAAGGTACTGTATGCATGACCATACAGGATGTAAGCCAAATAAAAAGGAAGAAGCCAAAATGCGTCCATCAGAGTATACCGCACTGTCACAGACAGAAACAGGGTCTATGGATGCTGTTTAAATAGCCTTTTAGTTGCACACAGGGATACTTCGTGATTTCCAATCACTGGTGGCAGCAGTGAGTCTAATTCCCTTCCTTAATCTGATCTCATTAGCAGGTCCCAGTCTGCAGCTGTGATTAATATTGATCGTGAGCACTTGTGACTCAACAGTTGGAAATTAATTCAGTGATAAACGAGGAAACAAATTAGCAAGTTCTTAATGTTGCACAGAGAATGTCTGTCAAAGCTGTGAGGTCCCAGATACAAACATAGTCAGGGAGATGCACAGTACACACAATTTCAACTCATGCTGCCTATTTTACACATGAATACTTGTTTATTGATGCTGAAACTGCTTGAATACATTTGTGATTTTATGAATAGATGATTTTCCTTTTTAGTTCTGTTATCATGCAGACATAAAAATTAATGACAGTGTTATGTTTATGGAACAGAAAATATCAATCATACCTAACTTACTTACAATTCTGTCAATATTCATGTAAGATTCATGGGGGGGGGTCAAGCACAGCAGAGATTATGTCTCTCAGAAAGATACTTTGAACTCTAGTTTTAGGAGAAAAAATGTGATAGCTTTGTGTTTTGGCCATATGAAAGACTGGAAGCAAGTAAAGGGTATATCTTGCTTTATATCCATTAACTGCTTGTCAGCGTCTGAGGTAGTTTTGGACCAAAATACACAGAGACTAGACCTCGGCATGTTGCAAAGTAGATCAGCTTTAATAAGGCTTGTAGTCCCAGTTCACTGGGAGAAAAAACTCCATTGGCACAAATGCATGAGCACACGAGGAGCTTGAGGAAAGACAGAACATTAAACAAGGAACCTGCGAGGAATATTGCGAACAAAACAGTTAATAAACAGAGGGAGTTGGAGTGTAGACCAATGAGAGAAGAAGGCAGTTAATCAGATGGAAGTGGTAACAGGTGCGCAGACCAGGTGAAGAGAACTGAGGAAATAGGTTGCTATGGTAACTAATGTGAGACAGAGGCATGGGAGAAGCTAAACTAGACATAACCTACAAATGAAAACAAACCTGAGGGTAATAAACCTAGAAGCTAGAAAGGAAAAATAGAAATAAACTCTAGGAAGAACTAAACCAGAGGACATGGGGAAAAGCTAGACTCAGGGAATTAACCAACCGGGTAACAACAACAAAGGGGTCTAAGGCCAAAGGAGAAAAAGAACTAGAAGAAGAATGTAGCTAGAATAAATAAACCTAACTAACAGTAAAGAAACTAGACTAGAAAAACCAAAGAAGGAAAATAAACAAAGAGAACTGTAATAATAATAATAATTATTATTATAACCAGAGGAAACAATTCTAAGGAATAAATATATAAAACAATAATATTAATGAAATAATAACCAAAGGGATCTAACATCAAGGGGAGAATGGTCTACTAACTAAGGGAAATAAACATAACTATTAAACAGAAACACATGAAAAAAGACCTAACTGGACAAAGCAGGGACATGAGGAACTATACCAAGGAACAAGGCTGGGAAAGAACACCTAATATTAAGGGGAACAAGCAACTGGGTAAATCATAACAAAAGGGGTATAAAGCCAGGAAGAAAAAACTGACAAAACTAAGCACAACGCAAGAGTAAGTAAACCTAAATAAACTGCTGATTCAAAAACCAAACACAAAACCCAAAGAAAGTCCAAAATGGCAGATCCTGACACTGCTGGGATAGCCTTAATCTATTTCAATGAGAAATGAAAAAAGTATGGGTTTCTGTTGCGCCTTAACAATAGGCCTGTATAATCAGTATCTTTAGACCTTTTCTGCTTGGGAGGTTTTCTTCATCATCTTAGTATTCACCAAACAGTTAACATAGCACATAAATATGTAAGGTGTGTGTTGTTTTACCCAAAAGGCGACTGTGGCTCAGTGGGGATGGTAGTCGTCTTGCAGGCTGAAAGTTGTGGATTTGATTCCTCCTGCCACATGTCAATGTGCCCCTGGGCAAGGCACCTAACCTCAAGTTGCCCACTGTTCTGTATATTGGTGGGTGAAGATGAGAGCAACTGAGTGAATTTTACACTAGTAGGGTTGTCATGATTCAAACGTGGTACCGATACTATGAAAAATTCTACCATGGCATCATTTTTTGAAGACAGGGTTCTTTCTAGTTAACAGCATAAACTATGAATAATTACAATGTGACAACATTTTAATTCAAGGTAAAACCAGTAAGCAGGGGACAAATTAACCCTTATTTAGATGATTTAAAAGTGTCACTTCCCTGTTTGGTAAAACGGTAGACAAGATAACAGAATATGTATATATATATATGTTAATATCCTTTATGGAAATATGTACCTTTAAGTCGTATAATTATTTTATTTCATTTTAATCTCCTATCTTCAGTGTGCCATTGTGTGCTTGCATTTGCCAGTGAATTTGCGGTTGATAAACATTTTACTACTGAAGGACAAATAAAGGATCATTCTATACTAAAATAAATTGTGTTTCAAAACAAACATGGATCTGGTGCATTGAAGAAATATTTTTAATGTAAACAATGATCTGGTCCATGAAAAATATTGAGGACCAGCCCTGTACAGTTTCTGTCTTTTTGGCTATTTTGCTGAATATTTTCTTTAGTGATCAATTACAGAAGGAGGGTAGGTTGCCACGGGTTTCTACTTCTTAGTGCTCTAATTGTCAGCTTCAGTCTTCCTCCACTATTTATTATTTTATTATTAGCCACATTAGCTTCCGATGCCTTTGCAAGCGGAGGAGTAATGGAGGGAAGCGCACTAGTTTGTTTCGTTGCTTCACTATTTAGCAACCGAATGAGTCGTCAGGTGAGGGGAGTGGTAGTGGCAGTGTTGCCAGATCTTGCCAGAGAAACAAGCAACCAGCTCTATGAAAACAGGCTGAAACAAGCCCAACGGGCAACCCACCACATTGTGTAAAACAGGGGCTGCTTGTAAACAGTATAAATGTATACAATTATTATGGAATTATACATAAGCAACAGCAAAATTATGCTAAACACTTTAACTATAAAATGTTTTAACAACTTAGATTCTTTGAATAACATACTTTTACACTGATAAAAACAAAAGAGCATTTTGCATACATCTCAGCAAAATGACAGCAAACACAATCAACAAAAAAATTTCTTTAAACTTTTTAAAATAAAAGACACACATGAGCCAATTCAAACTGGCTCAGTGTAAAACCATCTTCTTTCCTTATCAGACATCACTCTGGCTCTGGTGTGAGTGTGTTTGGGGTGTGCAGGTAAACTTGGGCAGGCCCAATAACCAGGAAACGGGGGATGGAAAGGACAAGCTACCTACCAGTCGTGTTTTGCTTTATTGTGGGGAGCTGGGAGATAATCAAGGGGTTTCCTTTAGTCGATTATATCGAAATATCGATTATTTTGACAACTCCAGTCTGGTATAAAGCACTTTGAGTGGTCAGTATGACTGGAAAAGTGCAATATAAATTTAGTCCAAGTGGCAGTTGTGTAAATTCGAATTCAAAACTGTATAAAAAAAAATAGTCAACTTTCCTAACTCTGCAAAATGTGTTCCATGTACACTATCTTGCTAAAGATGTAAAAATTCACACCCCCTCAACCTTAATCACACTACAACACAGTGTAGAGCATAACTGTGAAGAAAAAAGAAAAGGATTCATGGTTTTTATCAAATAGAAATCGCAAAACTTGTATTCAGCCTACCCAGAAAATCATCTTTGTAGACCTTTCGTAGCAGTTACAGTTGAAAGTCTTATGGGATACAGTATGTCTGTACCAGCTGACTTTTTCTTCCTAATTTTTCTTTGCCAGATAGTTAAAGCTCACTAAAACTAGATGGAGAGCATCTGTGGCCCTGAATTTTCAAGTCTTGCCACAGATTTTCAACCGGATTCAAGCCTGGACATTGACTGGGCCATTCTAAAATATGATCAAAATCATTCCATTGTAGTTCTGTCTGTATATATGAGGAAGCTGCCTTGTATTAGTTTTCATCCACTTGTTAAGCATGTAGGCCAAAAAGTGTAATTTCAAATTTAATCTGACCAGACCACCTTTTCCCACATTTTTGCTCTGTCAATCAGAATATTTTTTCAAGGTGATGTTGAATATTAGCTTTTGTCACCAATTTCCATTTACACATGGGCGAAAAACTTTGATTTTTATCTTAGAGTACAGCAGGGTTTTTTTTCAACAGTAGTCACTCTTCCTTATAAGCCAGATTTGTTGGGTGAATGACTAAAAGTTTCCCTGTCCACATATTCTCCAACTAGATTAGTGGATCTCTGCTGCTCTTCCAGAGTTACCATGGGTGTTTAATGCTTCTCTGATTGCTCTCCTCGCCTGGCCAGTCATTGTAGGTAGGTGGCAATTTTTGGATGGTGGCCTTATAATTCTTCATGATATATTCAAAGCTTGGGATATTGTATTTTTATCCTAACCCTGCATTGAACTTTCCCACAACTTTATTCCTGACCTGTCTGTTGTGTTCATTGGTCTTTAAGATGCTGTTTATTTTCATTTCAAATAATGATCATCTGTTTAAGCAGAAATACTGCAATAGCTACCCAGCTGTGATATTGTGTGGATACATTAGCCAGTGAGAACAGAACAAGGATAAAGACAATGGAGGGTAATGTATGTATCCAAGGGACAATAATTGAGTTTTTATCAGTTTTTGGCCATAATGAACCCTTACATAATAGCACAGGTCGAGCTGCACAAACTGCTGCGCATGGATAATTACTACTGTGGCTGACTTTATGAAATAAAAGAATAGAGAAAGAAAGTCCTGCATGTTTCAAATGTGTCCCTGTTGCTACACAAGTGATATAAATGAATGGGTCTTTAACAGGTTGCATACCTGCATATCAAGTATGAGCAGTACAATGGCCCCTAAAGACCAGTATTGGAGGCCACTGGATTAGACCACAGAGGCCCTAATGAGTTAGAGCATCTTTGCTGAATATTTATGTTGTAATTAAAATATTTAGGAAAAAAACTAAATAATTGTCGCAATATACACAAAAGAGAATGGAAAGAGGATTCAAATAGTCGGTACCTCATGCATAAAGTCATTGGGCCAATGAATTCTGGTGTTCCAATCACTTCCATGGCTGTAGCTTTATAAAGTTTGGTATGAAGAAACTTGACTGGCCTGCACAGAGGGCCTTGGAATAGCCTTTGTAACATATGTTTATGTTCATGTATGAATTCTTAGGAAGAGAAGTAAAGCCAGATAAAGTACTGGAGTGACCATCTTCTTCAGCTGTATGAAGCACAGAGTAACATCACTGCATTTTTCCCACATAGGTCTGTGCACTGCCAGTCAGTTGGCTGAAAGAAGGGTCCTACACTTTCCCTCACTTAGAAAAATGGCAGATTTGGCTTTTTCTTTATTTTCAGTCGTGAAACACACATACAGACGTATTGTGCATACTAAAGGAGCTCCACCCACCACAGCTACTCCGAACACATCTGTTGAACAGTTCATTGCAGGCTGGCAAATAAGCCTGATATTCTATGCAATAAGCACTTGACAACTACTATTAAATGTATCAGGTATTTATTCTCTAATTTTGCTTATGGCTGCACATTATAATCAAAATAACTATCAATAAAGCAGGGATAATTTTTGCTGCTCTGTTTTAAATAAAAAGAACCGGATCATGCTTGTCAACTGATGTTAATCTTCAAAACTTAATTATGAGCATCAGGATACAAGGAGGATGGGGGTGATCTGGTAGAAAGCTTTGTGCTCTTTCAACTTCCTGTGCACATCAAACATGACCTTAAATGGACCAAAAACATTACTGCCCTGGTTAAAAAAGCACTGCAGCAACTGTATGTCCTTTGTAGCCTAAAAAAAACTGGACTTTTTCAAGCAGCTGCTTATTTCTTTTAACGGTAATTCAGTTCACGGCATGTTGGTGTGGTTTGGGAGCTGCACAGCAGCTGAGAAAAAAGCCCTACAGAGGGTCATAACAGCAGCACAAAAAAATCATTGTGACTCAGCCTAAAAGTCTAAAGAATATTCATAGGACAGTGTCACTGCAGTTCTACTAACATCATGAGAGATTTTTTTACCCCCCGGTCAGTATCTTCTCACCTGGCAGCCCTCAGGAGAACCTGAGGTCCTTAAAAAGTTGCACGTTGCCTTTTTTCCATGTGCTGTGATAGAAGAATTTTTGGTAACTAACTGTTGGATGTGCAAAATGAGCAATCATCTTGTTTAGTGTTTCTGCTATCTATTTCATTGTGTTTTAAATGTTTGCACTGATATTGTGAATTTGTGGTATTTTCACATAAGCGTATCTTACTGTGGGAATCTTATATCGGCCCATTCCTACTTCAGAAATGTGTGATATTCTGAATGTTTTTGCCATTAATAATTTTTGAGGGTTGAAAGTTGTTTGACCATTTACATTTCAAACTGGAATCTGATTATGTGATTCCAATGTTTATGACAAATTATGTTACAATTTTAAAGATTTTAAATTTAAATGGTAATCACAAATTATTTTAGCTTGGAAGTCTTAAACCATCAACACAATTATTTACATAGAAGCTATAGATTATACAGGGCATAAAGGTACTAGGTAGTGCATCGGCAATGTTCTTTCTAGTGAAACATGAAGGGAAGTAAAACACTGTAAAACCAGAATATATTATGCCAGTGAATGTGAACTCTAATTTATTTATGTTTTACAATGACTTACCTTTTTGTTCGGTTACTTTGACTGTAAACGCTTTAAATCTTACTATTCCTATTAAAAGACATGGCGCTATCTGATATCCACTCCACAAACTTGCTTCTGAATTTCGCGGACGACGCCACCATGGTGCTTCTCCTTGCAGAAAACAACGAGACTCACTACAGAGAAGAGATTTACTACTTGATCCAGTGGTGTTTGTTCCGCTGCCTACAGGAAAATGATACAGAGCCGTACGACCACGGACTTAACACACTCAAAGTCAGCTTTTTCCCTAGAGATGTTAAAGCCATCACTTTCATTTAGACTTTCATACTCTAATGCAACACCCACCAAGGCAGGACATTGTATTATACCCACACCTTAGATTTTGCATAATATCTGATGGTTATTGCGTTACATATACTTTGCTTTATTGCACTCCTTTCAGTACTTTATTGCTCATCACTGCAATTACATTTTATCTTATGTTCTTCTTACATAGTGTTGTTTTACTGTTTTGTCAGGAATCTGTGATGCCCCAAACAAAAGTTCTCTATATGTTCCTGTGTATGCAATGACAATAAATGTCAGGATGTGACATTTTGGACTTTGTGTTTGTTTTTGTTTGCTGTTAACCAGAGGTTTCTTGTTTATGGTTTTGTATTCATGTTTTCTGTTTTTCCTACAGTTCTGGTTTTCTTCTGTCTCCCAGTGTGTTCTCCTCTGCTTCATCCTCAGTTTGGTTTAGTCAGTGTTTGTTTGGGTTTGTTTGCTTTTTAGTCAGGGTTCCCTTTTGGTTCCTATTTTGTTAAGTGTTTAGGCCTTAGGTTATTGTGTTCCCTCTAATATCTTAGTTTCCTTTAGTTCATGTTTATTCTTGATTCTTGTGTTTTATTTATCTCTGTTCATAGTTTGTTTTAGGTCTGCTCATTGTGTTGTTAATTAGTTGTATTAGGTTCACCTGTTCCCTCTGCCTTCCTGTCTCCTCGCCTCACCTGTCCTTAGTTCCTTTGATTGCCTGCCTTTGTTCTCTCTGCATATGAGTTTGTTTGTTTCATTATGTTTTGTGGGTTTCTTGCGTTGCACTTTGTTCTCGGCCCCGTGTTTGCCCTCGCTCTTGCCATGAGCTCCTGCAGTGTGTATGAAGGTATTTGGATCTAACTCTGGTTAGTACCTGCAGTGGTTTTGTTACTTTTTTGAACCTTTTTTGAATTAAAGCTGAAGACTGCTCACAATGCGCTTCCCAAGCTCTTGTCTGCGCTTTGGTCCAACCCAAAACCACACTGTGACAAAGATATTTCTGATTCTGAAAAATATTTACTGCTTATTAACTATTAATAGAACCTCACTTTAAAACTTTTTTGGTAGACTATGTTCTCGGAAGCTAGCTTCTAGCTACTTTTTTCTCATCCTTTGCATAACATTTATTAATATCATGAAGAAAATGCTGACTAAGTGATCTTATTTTGTTTATTTTTTTAAAATGATGGATTAGAAAGAACACATGTATAAAAATATGTGCTATGTCTTTTAGGCCTAGCCTAAATAGATAGATTATGAAAATATGGTATGTAAAAACAGACTATTCAGGTCAACTTGTAGACTGTTGGGCTGGAAATTGTTTGCAGATATTCATTACATTAAACAAATCTTCCAAATGATTAAATAAATAGAACTGGCATTTGATATAGATGCACCGATCATACTTTTCCGGACCCAGATTTCCAGATTTCCTTTCAGACCCGGTGATTTTGATTTTGTCAAATTCCTGCTTTTTCTTAAAAACTTTAACACATAAAAGATTTAAAACAAAATTGTTCAGATATCTTGATAGAGGTTGCAGTTTTAAATCCAACAGAAAATGAAGGAAATACAAGATTTTACTTAACCTTTAAAAAGTGCATCAGGACATGTGGTGTTAGTTGACATGTTTATAGGCATAAATTGATAGGGGTTGCTAGTCTTGATATATAGGATGAATATTGAAATTTAAAAAAAAGATTTTCTCAGAAAGATTTCTCAGTCAGGCAAAACTGGTCGATTATGATCTCTGGCCGATTAATTGGTTCATCTCTAGCATGTTGTAATGATTTGTACATATACATGTATTTCGGCCACACATTTCTGTCAAACACTTTATGCTGAAGTTCTAAGAGCATTGAGGTCATTATCTTTATGTTAGCTTTCACTTCCGAGATTTGGAATGACTTTTTTATGTTTTAGAATCCATGCATGTGCACTTGAATACATCTGGTGGGCCGAAACCTGCAGTTTGCACTAAAGAAAATTTTGACCAGCTAGTTTCACAAACATAACGCATTAGCTAGGAGGAAGAAACTGCAGAGCAGAGAGGAGGTTGGTGCTCATTGCTGCTCAGTGAACCATTTTTTGTGAAATCTTCATCTAAATCTCTACAGACAGGCAACTGTTGTCAATGGGGCTCATCGGCATCTCCCACTGCCCCGCCCCTTGCCCTCCGTTACCAAAGAAAAGACCTTGTCCTCGCATTCCCTCCTCTGAGAATCCAGAGGGGATTAAGACGAAGGTCCCAAAATGAGACGGCCAATGAACAGCATTATGAAGAGTCTATTTCACACATGAGTGTGCCTCCATCTCATGCTGTTGCCCATTCTTTGAGTGAGCAGAAGGAGAAAGAGTGTGAGGGGATTCTAGTTGATCTCTTTAAGCCATTGGGGCTTACTTAACTTATCCAGGAGCTGGTGCTTCACTGAAGGTATCTCTAAGGCCCCACTTTGCATTAGAAAACCAGGATTAATCCAAATATTTATCCTTGCTGAGAGAGCCGTTTTCCCAGTCCTACATCCCCAAAAGAAACCTGGAGATATTTTTCTTTCCTTTGAAGCTCCAAAATTAATCACTGGAGCCCGAAGCCTACTGTAGTTGGCACAGCTGCTTGTGTAGGAAGGCCTATGTTATGGAGGTCTGTTTATGCAGAGTTTGGTGTAATTATTTCACATAAATATCATTATGATTTCAGAATAAAGTTTTGGTAGTGCAAAGCCTGACTCAACAGAAAGTTAGTTGATGCAGACATCAAAAAGCTTCCAAGGAAATCCACCTCTTGATTAGGAAGTGTTCATATCACAAGCAAGCCCGTAGTGTTACTTAGCTGATATGTCTTCTTCTGAAACGGAATTTTATTATTTGATAGTTATGTTAGTAATTACCACAAGTGTAGCTTAAAAATTTCTGCTGTTTGTGCAAAAGGTGGGGCTAAGGTGTCATGTTAGAAAATAACAAACAAGTGACTTAAAATTTTCCACATGTGAATGTAAGCAAAATGAATTAAATTTGTCCCCTCTGTCCTGATTCTGTATTAACTGTCCTACACCAGACATGGCTTTGAAAGCAAACTACTAACTTAGACAAATATCCAAATCTCCACAACCAACTAAGTGCTGTTTATTGAACAAATGTTGTAAACTGATTGACATACTTGACATACAGTCCATTTAAAAAGGTAAGAAAAAGTTATCACTGACAGTTAGCTCTAAACAAGTTGTCTTAAATGCACAATATAAAAATAGTTAGAAGGGTTCATGTGTTTTGGGGGTTTTCAAATAAAAATCTAAATAGGGCTCCATTCAACTTTGGGTGTGACCTGATCATGATTGTACCATGTTCTTAGTATTTGCCAAAAAGGGTCCCCCCCCCCCCCCTCTTATTTTCCTGTCTCCTAAACATTCCCCAAAATCTATATGTCAGCAGCAGGTTCTCAGTATGATTGCACCCCATGCTGGCATGGCTGTCTTGGACCATATTAGGACGCAGCTTCACCCAAGAAGATTGTGCCACACCAGCATGAGGCTACCTTCGCTAGTGTGGTGTCTGCGCTAAGTCGTTTCTATGGCCTTGTCACATTTATCAGAATTATCTTACATGGGCCTCTGCCTGAGGGGTTTATCACTTTCGTTTGAATGATCAAGGTATGAGCTTTCAGGTGTAAAAAAATGTTAATAGCAGCACGAGGATTCAGATGACGATGTTTTCTATGCAGGCCTATGAACAAATCCACTTTTGTTCTGTTCACTACCAGCAGCCCTGACCATGATGAGAAAAATAACCTGCTCCTGTAAGTAAAGTATATCAAGAACCTTTATTGTCATTGCGAACCTATAATGACATTTTTGTTCAGAATGCACACATAGGACACAGACAAAAATTAAAATCACTGCAGAAACAGAAAAAAACAAAAAAGTGCCCCCCATGTGCTATTTGGTTCCTTTAGTTGCTTGGAGCAGCTGATCAGTTTGCCTGTAAAAGCAGCAGCAGGATGTGATGTGCATAGCAGCCACATTGGTGTAATAAACTACTGTAAATGCAACCAGCATAGCCTTGGAATGAGGACAGCATGGCTGGTGCTCATCCAATTTCTTGACAGCCAATACCTTGCTTCACATTAGGAACACAATTTCTCCACTGCTGCACCCAAGACACTCATCTGCTGCTACTATGATAACAAAAAACACACTGCATCACTACACAATTTATGCTTCTTAAAGTGAAAGATTTCGTATCATAGAGAGTTTGAAGAACAGTGTTGAAATCCTAAGAAGAGTTGAAAGCTACCACCTTTAAAAAAATCTAAACTATACCTTCAATAAGCCCCTGCAGGCAAAGACCCTGACCACCTACACTGTTGTGATTTTTTAAATTTTAGCATGGTTATCATACAGAATATGCAGGAGAATTTAACCATGAAGCCCCTTTATTCACTCATTGACATATTCATGGAATGTATCAATTTTTTAGAAACACTACAAAGAACAGTTTCAGAGAGCAGGAATAAAAGTTCAGTGTAGCCAAGCAACCAGCAGAGAGTCATACATCAGCTGTGATCAGTCTGCATCAGTGTTTACCAAGCAGCAGCACAGTAGGCAATCTCCTTTTTTCACATTTTTGGTGCTATGACTGAACGTTTGCCCAATTCAGAACAAACATGCAGTTTTAACCACACAGTGCCTCTTTCTGAGCAAATTTCTACAGTGATTATGAAAGATATGGATCAGCTCAAGCTGCATCATCCTTATCTTTTTCATTATTGCAAGTCTCCTGCAGAGTACGCTGGACTCAGCCCTCCCTTTGGCCAAGCTTGGCTATTCTCCTGCCTCAATAGCTCTGTTTGACATCTCAACTCAAGTTCTAAGTTGTGACAGGGCTTGCTGCAGAGTCCCTCATGTCCTTGGGACACCAGTTCCACCCGGACCAGGTCAGCCAAAACTAAGGGCCTGCTGTGGATGAGCGGAAGGGTCGGCCCATTCTGCTAACTAAACAGCCAAAGACAATCAAATCGCAAAAAAGGAAAAGTGTACCACTGGATGGATCCCTTGCTGCACTATTTGTCTGACAACAGAATTTATTGCTGAGCTAGAGATAGTGCTGGCTGGAGCCAAGGTAAAAGTTTGCACAGAGAGAACGGTTCCCAGAAACAAGCCGTCAGACAGGGAGGCAGAGAAATTGTTAGAAGGGAGGCTGAGGAAGAAAGGAAGGGAGGCACAGAGATAGTGAAACGGAAAATAAGAAAGATAACAAAAGACAAGAAAACACAGAGGAGAGAGGGAGAGAGCAGACACAGAAAAATCAAGAGGCTGATAGAGTTCTATGGCCCAAACCCGGCAGGTACATTTGAAATTAAGAAAGTGTCAAAAACTGATTTTATGTCAACTATATTTAAAATGAAACACACACTCAGGAACAGAATAAAAGAAATCTTGTTGGGGAATAACATGATAAATTACCTGGGACAGATTTTCTTGCACCCTAATCTAACTGCTTCAACATTTTATGGTACAAAAAATAAATAAAAAGAGCTCAGTTAGGATTTTCTGACAAAATATAATATGGAACAAACACATTAATAAAGATTTTGCTCTTGATTTATTTTGTTTCTCACAGCAAGCATTCATCATATGAAATCTTAAACGCAGAAATCTGCCTCCACCAGTAGAGGGCACTTGAATCTCACCTCCTCTGGGAAACACTCTTTCTTACATTAAAGTTATCACCACACCCAAACCCACACATGAACAGGGGTGAATGGAAGAAGTGTTGCAGTTATGCAACTAAACTTTTGGGTGATAGATGAGGAGGAAACCACATGTCTGGGATGTTTCTTCTCTAAGAGACAGAGACAAATAAAATGCTGTGTCTACATTTCATCATCATCCAACTGCAACAACAGCAAGACGCGAGATTTCATTTTTGATTCTGTTCCATTGTCCTGTTTAGTAAATAACTAAAAGAGTCTAGGGTATGGCTTTCTCTAAAAGTATTTTACATATATTCTTCAGTGCCTTGGAAATGTGTTATTACCTCTTGAACCTTTTCAAATAAAAGTTGTAAAGTTGTTGAATTTTATGTGATAGACAAAATAGAATACATGGTTTCACAAATAAAAATCAGCTAAATATTTTTGTTTTCAGCCCTCCTGAGTCAATACTTTGTTTAACCCTCAAAAAGGCTTTCTGTACAGAATTGCTCTACTTTTAGCTCCATTTACCTTCCATCAGCTCTCACCAGTTTCCCTGTTCCTGCTAAAGAAAACATCACCACAGTATGATCCTACCACCATCATATTTCACAGTAGGGATTGTGTGTTCAGGTTGATGAGCAGATTTAGTTTGTCGCTGCACACGTTTCGTTTTGGTCCCATCTGATCAAAGCATCTTCTTCCAGATGTTTGCCATGTCTTCTACATGGTTTGTGACACATCCTTTCCTTCAACAATGGTAAATTGCGTAAAGCTGAATATATCTGCACCCCACAGTTTTTAGATTTTGTTGAACAAATTTTGAAAAACCACATGTCTTTCCTTTAACTTTGCAATTATGCATTACCTGGTGTTGGTTTATAACACAAAGTCCTAATAAAATACATCAGTGCAAGTCTGTAGCTGTAATGAGACAAACTGTAAAAAAGGTTCAAGGGTTAACAATACTTAGTCAACAAAGTATAAATCGACATTTTTGCCAGAATTACAGGACAGGGTAGAAAGGATGACAGCTGGTAATTTAAAAACCAATTAAAATAAGAAAAATATTAAATTTACATTACCATAAAGGCAGTCAGGAAGCATGAGCTGTTGTTAATTGCGGAAATCACAAAGAAGATATTTACATGTTAATAGTGGCATAGTAAAATAACCATTTAAGTTGTATGAGGCTAAGAATGGCATCCTCACTCTGCCCGTCAGCTCTCTTTTGGTGGGAACGTCTTCATTTTAAGGGGAGCTGAAAGCTGTTACACAGCAGGCCTATTCATTCCTGCCTCAATGGGACAAGCACTACGCACTACGTACATTGTGATCGGGTCAACAAAGAACAGATAAGAAGTTCCTCAAGGATCAACAAGCCTTGTTTACTATCGCCCAAGGAGCCTGTTTGAAAAACACAACCGTGTTGTGAAACACAATGGGAGAGGCCTAGAGATCTCATCAGCATTCAGCGAACCCAAAAGAAAAGTTTCTATTTGGAGGCAAGTAGTGACCAAGCTCCACATCTGTCAGCTGGGAGATCTAAGATTGTCTTCTTACTGATCATCTGCTTTCTACTTTGTTTTTCAAAGGCATGGGAAGATACTCTCTTAGTTAAATAAGGCACCAGTATCACATTCTTATATATTTAACAGCATATTCTTCATCATTTGACCACCAGCTAATCCTGGCTGCCAAAGACAGGCTTTTGGACAGGTTGAAAAAGTCCATGTCATTAGTGCCAAAGCTCTCACACTATTTATATCATACATACCTCCTCAGTTATAACAATATTTTCTCAAAAGTATGGACTTTATTGCCCTCAAGCCAATTTGTAACTAATTTGGCTGTATGCTTTGAATCATTGTCCATAAGGAAGACCCGTTTGTGCCCAAGCTTTAAACTTCTGGTTCAAGTCTTGAGATGTAGCTTAAGTATTTGTACATAATGTTCCTTTTTCATGATTACAATATAATGACACATGTTCCCCTGCTTCAGTCAACTTTTCTCAAGGTCTTCTGCTTGTGTGTCAGAGGGTAACACACACATTTCACAAAAAAACACATTCATCTCTGGGACACAGAACCCTATTTTCTAAAAAGTATAATGACTGGGCATTGCCATGATGTTTATACCTGTTTACGGTTGTTTGAACAGATAAACATGACATCTTCAGGCATCTGGAAATTGTACCCAGGGATGAAACTAATGAAGATTCTTTCCGATATCTTGGTCAGTTTATTTTATTCTTTCCATGATGTCAGACAATAGGGCGGTGCTTTTGAAGTGCTGCCTTAATATATATTGACAGCTAGAATCTCACAAAGTCATCATCATTTTTCTCTAATGAATAACAGCATTTTAATCTTAATGTATGCAAACTTCTGAATTTAAAGAACTATTTATATACAAATATGTACATATACTGTATATACATATATGTGTGTATATATATGAATACACACATACATAAACATGCTTAAAAAGCTCCAGGTATTGTGAAATGGTCCCTAACCTTTCTCCCACTTCACGTCTTTCTCTGGAAACCAGCAGATACTGAGGCCTTGATGACATCATACGGGGTTCCTTTGGATCTCAGTACAGTGATGTTTTATTCAGATGCTCATCTCTAATTCGTTACCTTATCTATATGATCCCAAGTGTTGAGCCTGATTGCGTTCGTAAAATGGTAAACCCCAAAATTGGTACAAATAATGAAGTAATATTTCTATGTATTTTTATTTTATGTGAGTATTTTATAAATTTTATAGAAGTTATGCCTCCCTAATGTTTGATAAAATTGGTTATGAAGTTACTTAGTTAATTTTAAGAAAACTCAACATAATTTTTTAGTTGTATTAATTAAGAACTAGCTTAGGAATACCTCCTTTAAGATTCACCTGACACATTTCACAAGCCTTTTATAATACCAGAATAGTTTTGTATTAGAACTTATTTGGGATCGAATTAATTTGCATTAATATTTGTTTTCATTTTCTTATATTTACTACATTCACACGTTTGTATTAAACACTACAAACCTGAAGTCACCTAAGCTGACAAGAGTGGCTTGCATTTGTATTCAGCCCCCTTTTGCTCTGTTACCAAAAAATAAAGTGCAACCAGTTGCCTTCAAAAGTCGCCTGATTAATACACAGGGCAAAACTGTGAGTAACCTAATCTCAGTATAAATCCAGTTGTTCTGTGAACCCCTCGGAGGTTTGTTAGGAAACATTAGTGAACAAACAGCATCATAAAGACCAAGGAGACAGCAGACAGGTCAGACAGAAAGTTGTGGAGAATTTTAAAGAGGGGTTAAGCTTTAAAAACTATACATCACAAGCATTGAACATCTCACCCAGCTCTGTGTAACCCATTATCGGAATATAGAGTCTGGCACAGCTCCAATGCTACCAAAATATGGAAGCGCACCTAAACATCCAGGAAGAGCATTAATCAGAGAAGCAGTCAAGAGGCCCATGGTACCTTTGGAGGAGCTGCAGAGATCCACACCTCAGGCAGGAAAATTTGTTGACAGTACAACTATTTATCAAACACTCCACAAATCTTGTTTTTATTTAAGAGTGGCAGCATCATGCAATGGGGGTATGTTTTCCCTTGTCATGGTTTGCAGTGGTGAAGGACCAAAGCAGCAACAAGACATCGGCAGGCACGTGGTGGATGGATATATGTTATTAATAAAATTACAGGCACGATGGAAACACAGGAACCAGGGAGATGGCAACGACAACAGCGATGAGAACAGGGACTACAACAGATGACTCGACAACGAAGGAACTTAAATACAACTAAGATGAACAGAACTACATGGAAACAGGTGGGTCCAATGGACAGAAAACACAAACAGGTGTGAATAATAACATCCCTACATTCATATGTTAGAAAGGAGTATCAGTCACAAAGCTTGAAAACTGTTTTTTACAGATGCTTTATTTTGCAACAAAGAATGGGCAATAATTTAGCTTGTAGATGTGCAAAGCTCATAGAGACAAAGATTTACAGCTGCATCTTCAGTGAAATTTCATTCTAAAACATTTGGACTCAGCAAATACAAACTACACTGCAGATTTTTGTCCGTAAAGTAATCCTTCCACTTCTCATATATGCAGTACTTTCTGTTGGTCTGTCACAGAAAATCCTGAAATGATACACTGGAGTTTTTGGATGCAGCATTGAACAAGGTTAAAAGTTCTAAGAAACATGAAAACCTTTGCAGGGCACTGTACCTATCTGTCCCGATTATCCAAAATAAATCAGTGTTGCAAGAAAAAAACTGTGTCCTCCTTCAACATGACGTTGTTGTCTTTGATAACAAAGTGATGTTATTGTATCAGCAGCGTCCATCAGCGCTCAGCTACAAACCCTGACATGTCAGGAGAAATGTAGGAAAACACAAGAAGAGCCTTGCCTGAGTGCTTTATCAAAAATCTGTCGCAACAGTTCAGACCCAATCCGCAGAACAGGCTCCATCAATCAGCCTGTCACATGGTAACGCTGAGCTCACGCATCAGACAACACAATATATTGAAGGTGAACCAGTTGCTTCTGACCTACTTTGTGTTGAGATTAATGTACTTCAGAGGTATTTTTCATTCCACTCCTCTACAGATTGTCTAAAGGCATAAATATACACTTAAGGAAAAACAGCAAATTAAAAAAAAATTAATTAATACAATTTTTTTATGATCTATGTTATTAAATCACAGCTCATGTAATTATGCTTTCAATACATCTTCATTGCCTGAAAGGAAGGTCACAGAGGAAACATTTATGTTTTAACAAATGGGAAAAGGACAGGGGCCCAATTTAGTATGGAGCGTCACACAGATTTGATACTGATTGAAAATTAGAAGGCTAAGCTGTTTGGAAGACAGTGGAAACTGAGTCACTAGTCAAGCTTTCTGGTTTGTGGGATCATGGTTTCAGTGGCTCAAAAAGCTGGAGGTTTTGAAGAAAAAAATGACACATCTAAATATACAGCTGAAATCCACAAGTATAAAACAAAAGCATTCTTCCCCTCTTAAACTTTTCCACATTTTGTTACATTACAACCACAGACTTCAATGTATTTTATATGAATTCTATGTGATAGACGAATGTATATAATGTACATAATTGTGAAGTGGAAGAAAAATGATACATAGCTTTTAATGTTCAGCCTTCCACAGAAGAGTTTTTATAAAAAAATCGTTACAACAGCTGAGGTATCTTGGGGTATGTCTCCACCAGCTTTGAACATAAAGAGACTGACATTTTTGTCCATTCTTCTTTCCTAAAATAGCTCAAACTCTGTTAGATTGACAGTAGAGCATCTGTGGTCATCTTTTTTCAAGCCTTGCTAAAGATTCTCAATTGGATTTAGGTCTGGGATTTGACTGGGTCATTCTAACCCATGAAAAATCTTTGTTCTAAACCATTGTATTGTTGCCTCGCTTGTGTGTTTAGTGCTGTTGTCATGCTCCAAGGTTAACCCACACCACAATCTCAATTCTTTTGCAGCCTCTAACAGGTTTTCTTTCAGGGTATTTAACTCCATCCAGTTCTTACCATTCTGTCCCTGTTCAGCTGAATAAAAGCTGCCATCACCATATTTCACCATTGAGATGGTGTGTTCAGGTTGTTTGCTTTCTATTACACATAACATTTTGCATGTAGGCAAGAACCTTCTCATTTAAAGAGTTTCCTTATTTTCATGACTATGAATATTGTAGCTTCACACTGAAGGCATCAAAACTATGAATTAACATGTGGAATTATATACTGAACAAAAAAGTGTGAAACAAATATGTCTTATATTCTAGGTTCTTCAAGATAGCCAGCTTTTGCTTTGATTACTGCTCTGCACACTCTTGGCATTCTGTTGATGAGCTTCAAGAGGTAGTCACCTGAAATGGTTTTCCAACAGTCTTGAAGGAGTTCCCAGAGATGCTTAGCACTTGTTGGCCCTTTTGCCTTCACTCTGCGGTCCAGCTCACCCCAAACCATCTCGATTGGGTTCAGGTCCAGGTACTATACTTCCTGCAAACAATTCAACAAACTTGCAACTCTTTTATAGAGTCAAAAATGTGGTGTGCACGACTGTGAAGAGCTGGATTTGTAAGTCTGTAATGGACTGGCAATCATACCCTGGCTCTCACCCAATGACCCCTGCTTGGATAAATAGGTAGAGACAATGGAGATTGATTTTGAGATATTGAATTGCACACTGGTAAAATAATTAGGTGACTTCTGAAGTTAATTGGTTGTAATGACTTTTATTTACATGAATCAAAAAGAGATTATTAAGTCATTATTATTTTGATTCAAAATAACTTATCACATCTTTATTTTTAAAAAATATTTTTTCCTCATTGGTCTATTACGTAAAATCCCAATAAAATACATTAAAGCTTGTGGTTTTGCATGTGGTTTAAGGAGTAGGAAGACTTTTGGAAAGAGCTGTTTCCAACCCAGTTGTTTTGAGGATGAGAGTGGCTGACCAGAAGGTATTCTGAGTTACATACTAGGTAACATCAATAAACCTAAAGCCTTTGAGAAGAATGTAGCATAAATGTTATGCCCTGTTGTGAAAAGGACAATGAGACTACATAGATAAATGAATTGACATGTGTATGCCTCATGTAAATGTTTTAATAACATTCAGTTACATGATTTCAATCAAGAGATTTTCTAAAGCCCATTTCTGCCTTTAACTGAGCTTATGTTTCACATTATATCAAAAAGCCTGATGTGCACTGCAGCTGATTTTACCACCACAGGGTTTGAATCCAGCGATATATTTTTTCAGTGAGTTAAAGAAGTCTTCACGCAAAGAGTTCTGTCAAATCCAATAAAGGCATTCTTCTATTCAAAAGAGCTGAACCCCTTTATGTTGTGATCCACCAGCTGAGTGAATTAAGTTTGCTGAATAGTGTGCTGTGATCCTGGGGGGGGGGCTCAAGGCTTAGGGGTCAGGCGTGAAAGGGGCTGTTGTCTCATCGTGTTTGTAATTGTTGGACAGCTAAATCTCCTCAGATTGACAGGTTGCAGATGCAACACATTAAAGATCGTCCGCTCATGGTCCCTGGATTAACCCCCCTAGATACAAATCAGAGGTTATCTTCTGGGCATTAAGAACAGGGATCATGATGGTAGAGTTCTCTCACACTGGGGGGGAATACAGTGCTCCAATCACCAATCAATTTCCATTACGTGGACAGCCCACACCACATCTATCACTGTATGCTGAGTGTTGTGATTGCTCTGATTGATCTAAACCATGTGGACCATCACACGAACTGAGGGAATGAAAGGGTCAAACCCTGCCTCACTCCTTTTACATTTTGTATAAACATATACATTTAGAGATTAATACCTCTTTCTGCTTTTTTCCTTTGCCCAAACTGTAACGAATGTAGACAGATTGAAGCACACACAACCACAAAGTCTGAGTGACAATGAATGTCAAACCTGATTTGCTCCACATCGTGTTGCAACCTGTTACAACCTAATACTTAATAGACTAACATGAGGTACTAAATAATTGTACAGTGGAAGAAAAGGATACATGGTTTGTAAACTTTTTAACAAATTAAAATCTGAAAAGCGTGTCATATACTTCAATCCCTTTTACACTGATACCCCTAAAATGACCTAGTGCAACAAATTACCAAGACCAAGGGACTCAGCTGACAGGCCAGGAATAAGGTTGCAGAGAAAATTAAAGCAGGTTTAGGTTACAAAGCAATAATGAAAGCTTTAAACACCTCACAGAATATCTCACACAGCACCATCTAAAACTGAAAGGAGTATAGTACTACTGCAAACTTACAAAGATATGGCCATCCCCCGAGACTGACAGATGGGCATGGACAGCATTAATCAGACTGGCTACTAAAATGCTCATTGTAACGCTGAAGGAACTTAGCTAACGTTAGCTTCACTGTGGATAATGAGGAAAGTGAGGCTTAAATGAACACACGTTTATAGTTACGTTAACACCGACATTTACATCACATAGTTTGCATCTACAGTTTTTTTTGTATTATTTTATTTCATTTATTAAGTTCCCCATTTGTTTTGCAGTAAATGGAAAAGCAGTAAAACTACAGCTATTCTTACTGGGGTCCAACAGAATATTTACAAAAATATAGATAAAAATAAAAAGCGGAGAGACCTTCACACAACCTATATGAGTAGGTTTTTGTTTTTATCTATATTGTTATAAATATTATTCCTGCAAGTCCCCCTGATCCAAATCTGATTGGGAACATTTGGGGTTGGATGGCGTAGGAAGTATGCAAAAATGGACATCAGTTCCAGAAAGTATATACCCTTTGTGAAGCTATCCTTAACACCCACTAGTCTCCTGGAAACACTTGCTTTCAATCCTGTTAGACTCACAATGAAAAGACACATAGGTGGCGAATAGAGAAGTTTATTTATAAATATTTATTGCTTTGGCGCTCGGACCCCGGAGGAAGACACGAACGCTGGGAATGACGTGAGCTTGAATGAACAACTTATGAATAGAATTAGAGATGTCTTCCCCCTGGGATCCGACTGGTGGTGGAGTGGAGGCCAGAGGAGGTAGGGAAATCAGGAGGAGCTAGGAAGCCAGATGGTGGAGGTTGGGAGGAGGAGGGTCGCAGCTCAGTTTGAAGAGCAAGGAAGTCCGTGAGTGAAGATCTTTAAAGCGGAGCCTTGGACGGTGATTGGCTGAAGAGGATATGCGGACTGGATGCTGATTGGCTGGAGCGGGAACGCATGGTGGAGTCATTGGACAGAGCAGAGGAGGGGGTGAGTCTTCCAGATTGAACATGCCTCCATTAAAAATGCCTACACAACTGTTTGAAGTAATCAACAAGAATGGTGGGGCTACTCATTACTGAGTCCTTTTCTGACACTTTGATTTCTGTTTTGAAAGGTTGTTTTTTTAGCAATGGTCTTAAACTTGAAGACCAGCCTATTTCAGTTAAATTATTGTTTTAAATAAATTGCCTGCTCAAAATTTCTTATCTCTTGCTTTTATGTCTTCTTTTAGCCTTGTGAAGCTCTACCTAGAAAAGTTTTAAGATCCAATAGTGCAAAAAGCAAATTCTTGCAATTTTTACCTGATTATAAGGAGTGTAACTTGACAAGATGGGAAAAGTATCAAGTATTATGAATGCTTTTGCAAGGCATGCTAAGTTAGAGTTTTTTAGCTCATATCTCTTGCATTTGAATTTGCATTTTCCAGCGTTGCTACAGACTGTTGTGTCAAAGTGTACTTGCATCAAGTTTGCTGAATCCTTTGATGCCCTGTGAGTCATTTCTTCTACCTCCATAAATAAACCAACTAACAGAATATTAGTCAAGTGCTCAAACTGCGATAAAATATGAAAAATTTCAACTATCAGCGTCTGTGCACTGAATCAGATCTTTCAAAAAAAAAAAACAAGAAAGAAAATACACCTATGTGGCAATTAATACTTTGTAATTCAACTATTTTGCATTATATTGGGATATTATAATAGAAAAGAATAGAATACAGTAGAGTATAATACAATAGAAATCTTTTATTGTTTCATAGTTGAGAAAATCCAGGTGTACAAAGTATTCAGGAGCAGTAAAGTGAAAGGCGAATGGATATACACAGAAACACAAAGTAAAAAACATATTTAAACAAAAAAATAAGAATAATAGGACTGTACAGTTAAGGGCAAATTTAAAACATTAAAAATTATTCTTCCAGCTACAGGGGAATCACACTCCTCAGCCTCTCTGGGAAGGCCCATGCCAAGGGCCGTAGTCGAACCTCGGCTTCAGGAGGAGCAGTGTTGGTTTTGTCCTGGTCATGAAACACTGTTCCAGCTCTACACTCTCTACAGGGTCCTCGAAGTTTCTTAATAGTTTTTCCAAACAGTACACATGTTCTATGTGGACCTGGAGAAGGCATTCGACTGTGTCCCTTGTGGTGGCCTGTGGGAGGCACTCCAGGAGTATCCGATATCTGTGCAAGTACAAAGCAGGAGTTTGGTTCGCACTGCTGGCCTTAAGTCTGACCTGTTCCCAGTGATTGTTGGTCTTCGGCAGGGATGCCCTTTGTAAGGATTATGAATATTGATTAATTAATATTTATCAAAAATTATAATTAAAAATCATAATTCAGGAAAATAATTTCTTAACCAAAAATCATTGCTTACGAATAGAAATCAGAGATGTCCTCTGGTGTAGTGATTATGGGCTTGAAGCACTTAATAATTACAATTAGTTAATTATTGTTAATAATTGATAATTATTAATCAAAACCACGCTAAATATCAAAGTTTAATCAGCTGCCTCACCGGGTGGGGGAACTTCGACCTTGTTTTGACAGATAAATCACTCTTGCATGAAATAAACACAAACGCTTCTCTATATATATATGTGAACATTTATTGACCATATAGCCCTGATATAATTACTATTCTGGTCTAAAACCTTCACCTACAAGCACTATTCTACACAAAGGGGATAAAAAAGACTACCTAACAATAATAATAAAAGAAAATATATGTGCATTGAGTGTCTCTGAAGATCAAACCAGCAGTTTTATGGACAAAATTTGCAATTTGGGATAACGTGGAAAGTGGAGCAGAACCACTTTACTGGGCAGTGTTCTTGGTGCGCTGATGTGGCGATCAGCTGGTAGAACGGTGGGGCCGCGCCCTTTGCCACTCAAAGCTAATTGCCCAAAATCTTTAACAAAGGGTCATTAAACTCTGAGGCGGTAACTCAGTGGAAAAACTCTAGTAATAAATCTGGCACAAAGGAGTGGTCAGCCTACGAGGCTCAGACCCCAGCTGGTTTGAATGGAAAAAACTTTTCAGTTTTTTCAGACTTTTCAAGTCCAACTTCTAACTCCTGGCCGATTTGGGATCAGCCAGACAATAACAGCAACATGCACACTTGCACAGCAAATCAAAACAGCTCAGCATAAAACACTTCAATCAGTATTGCATGCAACAAGTTGATATCTTGGATTAACTACTGGTGATTCTAAATCAGCTTAAACTATGCCTCATCCTGCCCAGACCTCTAAATACACCTATCCAATTTAATATTAAAAAGAAAGAAATTACTTCGATGTTGAGCTCTTCTCTTCACAGGTTGAAGATGGGTCATAGGTCTGAAGAAAAACAGGAGGGTGGGGGGAAAATACGAGGAACTTTTGCAATCGACTGAATCAACAAGGAGGGAAACTCATCTCCTCATCTCCTTGGAAACAAACCTCTGTGGGTTTTTACCTGCGCCGGAGTGTTGGCGGGGTCTTCGATCGGTTATGAATCTTCTGACCTTCTTGTATCAGACAGAATTCCAGCTTTCAAGCTCTTCCGAGGAAAAAAAAGTATCTTCCCTGTGAGTTTCTGTCACTCCAGATATGCGCCTCCATTGCATCGTCTCGTGAGACATGCTGGAAATGGCAACGAAAGTTTGGTTTCTGCGGGTTTTATAGCTCTGATGACGTTGGCTTCGATGTCCATCACTGCAATGAATGCTGAGCTGGGCATGTTGAACTGCGGCCCAAATGGATAACCCCAACACCTATGTCACCTGTCCTGCTCATAACGTCTGTGGAGAGGATTTCTAGATGCAGCCAAGGGGCTGGTTTATGATCCAGTGGATTTTGTCTTTCCTGTTTGCAAATGACATGGTCTGCTGACTCCCTCTAGCCAGGACCTACAGCATGCACTGCATCCAAGTGCAGTGCATGCTGTAGGAGTGAGGATCAGCTCCTCCAAGTCCGAGGCGACGGTTTCTCGACTGGAAAAGGGTGACTTTCCCTCTTTGGTCCATTTTGGTTTAGAGACAGCTGTGCCAAAAGGTGAAACGTTCGATTTACCGGTCACTCCACATTCCTAACCTCTCCTAAGGTCATGAACTATGGGTCATGACTGAAAGAATGACATCAGGGATACAAGCTGTTGAAATGAACTTTCTGCTCAGGTCGGCTAGGAACTCCCTTAAAGATAGGGTGAGGAGTCTGGCCATCAGAGCAGTGATGGTTATATAGGTTCACAGCTGTTCGGAGGAAGGATCTGCGATAACACTCCTTTGTGCACCTTGGATGAAGCATAGGGTGGGAGACATTATTTTATTATTTTATCTGTCTCCCACCACCAGCACTGGGTTGAGGGGAAATCCTAGGACACCGCTGGGCTTCCTATAACTGCAAAGGAGTAAGGCAAAATACCTTTTACAGTGCTAAAAAAAGAATTTGCGCCTTTAAAGATTTAGTATGTTTTTGCTTTTTTTGTCACACTTAAATGTTTCACATCATCAAACAAATATTATCAGACAAACTGTCTGAATACAAAATGCAATTTACAATTTAAGATGATCTCTCCTATTAAGAGGAAAAGAACTATTTGAACCAACCAGGCCCTGTAGGATTAAGCAATTGCCCTTAATCCTAATAACTGGTGTGCAACCCTTTGCCACTCTTCTTTGCAGAATTGTTTTAATTCAGGCACACTGGAGGATTTTCGAGTACGAACAGCTCCACAACCTTCATTGGTGTTGATGTTAGGCATTCAGAAGTGTGCTTCGGACCATCATACTTCCACTCCCATTCTTACTGTGTGATGGTCTTTTTCTAGTTTTATGTCAGTTTTATGTAAGATGTAGCAGGACACACACCTTCCAAATGTTCCACTTTTCTCGGTCGATATTCTCAACGATATTTGCCCAAAAGTCCTTAGGATCATTGACACGTCTTTTTGGCATATGTGAAACAGGCTTTTGTGTTCTCTTTGGTCAGCAAAAAACAGCCATTGTTTGCCCTTTTTATTGTTAATTCATTAAATTAAATTAAATTTAATTCAATTCAGTTTTATTTATATAGCGCCAATTCACAACACATGTTGTCTCAAGGCACTTCAGAAAGTCAGGTACATACATTCCAATTAGTCCTAACCATTGAACAGTGCAGTCAGAGTTAGTTATTTATTCAAATTGGATACAAAGTTTTTCTGTCTAAGGAAACCCAGCAGATTGCATCCAGTCAGTGACTTGGAGCATTCCCTCCTCCCGGATGAGCATGTAGAGACAGTGGACAGTCACTGGCGTTGACTTTGCAGTAATCCCTCATACTGAGCATGCATGTAGCGACAGTGGAGAGGAAAAACTCCCTTTTAACAGGAAGAAACCTCTAGCAGAACCAGGCTCAGTGTGAGCGGCCATTTGCCACGACCGACTGGGGGTTAGAGAGAACAGAGCAGAGACACAAAGAGAACAAAGAAGCACTGATCCAGGAGTACTTTCTATGGGAAGGAAAAGTAAATGTTAATGGATGTAGCTCCTTTAGTTGTTTCACCTAAAAAGAAAGAACATATAAACTCTGAGTCAGTTTTCAAGGTTAGAGTCTGAAAGAGAGCACATATAATTAGTTACAGTAAAAATTCAGTCGCCATGTCTAGGAGAGAGAAAGGGTTAAACACTGAAAGACAGGGCCATGTGGATCATCAGTAGAGGGTGAGCATTAAGTTGTTGCCAGCAGAAGCTCGGACGATGCCCCTCTTCATGAAAGGTGTCACAGGTAGACACAGAGTCAGGCAACGTGTAGCTTCTAGGAAGAGGAAAGAGAGAGAACAAAGTTAAAAGCTGAGATAACAGCAAATAATACAAAATTGAAGAGTAGCGTGAGAAAGTAGCGAAGAGGGTGAAAGTGGTCATTATGTCCGCCAGCAGCCAAAGCCTATAGCAGCATAACTACACAGAAAGTTTCAGTTCAGATTATTTAGTTAAACAGCGCTTATTTTCAACAATGTCGTTTCAAGGCACCCCACAAAGGGTCCCACTGGTTGCCATTGTTATACCAAAAACCACAAGGATTGGGGGTACCTCTCTCTGTCAGACTGATTATAACCATTGGAAAAGAGAAGGGGTCGCACAGGTAGCAGAAATGGAGGGGGTGTTTGCACCTCAACCATAACTGAGCCGGTTTAGGCTAAACCTGACTCCCCCTTACTTCATCCAACAGGGAGGGAGGAAGGCTCCATCCCTGATAAACTAAGCCACTCTTAACTATAAGCTTTATCAAAAAGGAACGTTTTAAGCCACGCCTTAAAAGTAGACAGGGTGTCCGCCTCACGGACCAAAACCGGGAGCTGGTTTCACAGGAGAGGAGCCTGATAACTAAAAGATCTGCCTCCCATTCTACTTCTAGAGACTCTGGGAACCACCAGTAAACCTGCAGTCTGAGAACGAAGTGCTCTGTTAGGAACATATGGAACAATCAGATCTCTGATGTATGATGGAGCTAGATCATTAAGGGCTTTATATGTGAGGAGGAGAATTTTAAGTTCTATTCTGGATTTAACAGGGGGCCAATGAAGGGAAGCTAAAATAGGAGAAATATGATCTCTCTTTTTAATTTTCATCAGAACTCTTGCTGCAGCATTTTGAATTAGCTGAAGGCCTTTAATTGCATTTTGTGGACATCCTGATAGTAAAGAATTAACAATAGTCCAGCCTTGAAGTAACAAATGCATGGACTAGTTTTTGAGCGTCACTCCTGGATAGGATATTTCTAATTTTGGCAATGTTCCGGAGGTGAAAGAAGGAAATCCTAGAAACCTGTTTAATATGGGATTTAAATGACATGTCCTGGTCAAAAGTAACACCAAGGTTTTTTACTTTATTACCGGAGGTCAATTTAATGCCATCCAGGTTAAGTGATTGACTAAGCAGTTTCTTTTTTAAAGACTCCGGTCCAAAGACGACAACTTCTGTCTTGTCTGAATTTAGAAGCAAAAAATTTTAAGTCATCCAAGTTTTTATATCTTCAAGACATGCTTGTAGTCTAACTGGTTGGGTTCATCAGGATTTATGGATAAATAAAGCTGAGTATCATCAGCGTAACAGTGAAAATTTATCCTATGCTGCCTGATAATTTGACCTATTGGAAGCATATATATAGTAAAGAGAATTGGCCCAAGTACTAAACCCTGTGGTACTCCACAATTAACCCTGGAGTTTAAAGATGATTTATCATTTACATGAACAAACTGGAATCTGTCAGACAGATAAGATTTAAACCAGCCTAGCGCTGTTCCCCTGATCCCTACAGCATATTCCAGCCTTTTTAAGAGAATATTATGGTCGACTGTATCAAATGCAGCACTGAGATCTAACAGAACCAGTACCGACATAAGTCCATAAGAATATCATTAGTTACTTCCAGCAAAGCTGTTTCAGTGCTATGATGAGCTCTGAAGCAGGTCATTGCTGTGTAAATGCTCACACATTTGATTAGCAACTATTTTCTCAAGAATTTTAGATAAGAATGGAAGATTGGATATAGGTCTGTAATCTTTCAAGTCATCTCGATCAAGCAAAGGTTTCTTAAGTAAAGGTTCAATTACAGCTACCTTAAAAGCTGTGGTACATATCCATTTACTAAGGATAGATTAATCATATCTAAAATGGGGCTGGTAATCAGAGGAAACACTTCCTTAAATAATTTGGTTGGGATTGGATCTAACATACAAGTTGAAGGTTTAGATGAAGCTAATATTTCTGATAACTCAGGAAGCTCCACAGGATCAAACAGTCCAAACACAGATCAGGTTCTACAGTTACTTCCAATGTTGTCTCACTTGCTGAGGATGAAGTAATCATCTTCGGGAGTATCTCAAAGATTTTATTTTTAACAGAATCAATTTTATTTAAGAAGAATCCCATAAAGTCATGACTGCTAAGAGCTAAGGGAATGGATGGCTCAACAGAGCTATGACTCTGTGTAAGTTTAGCAACTGTACTAAAGAGAAACCTAGGATTATTCTTGTTCTCTTCTATTAATGATGAGAAATAAGCTGTTCTGGCTTGGCGAAATCTTTTTATACAACAGTAGGCTATTTTTCCAGATTAAATAGGAATCCTCTAGTTGTGTAGAGCGCCATTTTCTCTCCAATTATCTAACATTGTGCTTTAAAGTATGCAGATCTAAATTAAACCAAGGAGCCTGCCTCCTATGAACAATTACCTTCTTTTTCAAGGGGGCTGCATTGTCTAATTCATAAACATTGAGGCAAGTAAACCCTGCAGTGATTTAGATTAATCTGGGTTCATTTTTGATATCCTGGATGAGTCACCAATGGCTCTTGGAGTAATTCTGGTAGGTTTAGCACCCTTCCATATTTTCTCCATTTGTGTGTAAGGGCCCTCACTGTGGTTAAGTAGGGTCCCAAAGCCAAAATCTGTAAAGCCCTGAATCCAAACACCTGTGGGTGTATGTGTGAGCACGCTTATGTTTATAAAGTTTCTCCATAAGAATATTCAATAGTGAGTGTGAGGAGCCACAGAACTGCCCCCCAGGACCCGAGACAGACACGGAGGAGATTGGAGCCACAGACATCCAAAACCCTGGGAGGATCACTGTTGGGACTACTGCCCAGAGTCCCAGAGGAACCACCCAGCAATTGTATTGGTTGCTTGGTAAGAGAACCAATGAAACAGTAAAAACATGCAACTAAAATCATGCTAAAACAATAAAAACCATGCTAAAAAAACAGAACCCTGACATTTATTGTTGGCATGAATATTATTATTCATTATTTTATTATTATTATTTTGGGCTTTGGATGATATTAATACACAACAAACAATTTTAATGATTTTTACAAACCTAAATTTGGTGCAGAAGTTTAAGTTTATTGTGGATTTTCTTTAATCCACACAGGGAGAAAATTATACTTACTCAGACTCAAATACATACCCCACAAATATTTAAAGAGATATTCCATAGCAAGTTGCAGGAAAACCAACCCCTTTTTTCAAGCAAAACAATTTTAGAATAATTCTATAAAATCTTGTTTTGTAAATAATGTAATATTTTGATATAGCATTGTATTTGTTAAACTGACCCATGTAACCGAGTAGAAACACAGTTTTTAAAACACTGGAACAGGTTTGCTTCTTCTCTCTGATTACTCTAAATGTGAAATACAGGGGCTGTCTCATATGTAGACTGAGCCAACTTTTTTGAGTTTATAGCCAATAATAATAATAGTAATAATAAAAATAATAATAATAATAATATATTGAATTTGTACAGCACTTTACATTTTTCAATCTCAAAGTACTACAATATAAAAACGACTAGGAAATACAAATAGAACTAAAGCAGCAACATTGAAATACATTTTAACACTATAAAATCTTTTGATGTAGGATCCAGCACATATCTAATGGACAAAAACCTCCCATGGGAAGTTGAGCTTCAGATGTGCTTTTTCCTTTGAGGGTGAACTGGCATAACACTGCTCTGGAACTTGTTCTATGCAATTTTTTTCCCCCACGGTTCTGAAAGTCGTGACTCTGACTCAGAGAAAACTGATTGCCAATCCGGACCCACTCCAACACTTCTGTCTAGGGCATCCCTGGGTAAGGCTCAACGGACTGGTGTGTGGGAGAGACCAAAGTGCAGCACAGCATAACACAAGACATTAGGAATTACTTTGTATAGCAATTAATTTATGATGCTGGAAATCAAGTTCTTCAGTTAGTTTTGTTAACCCATAATTAATTAGAACCCCAAAAGAACATATTATGAGCCCATTTAACAATGTGACATATCACAGAGGAAGCAAGCTAACAGTAGCCTAGCTCATTTTTCCTGTGCAAAGGTCAATAGCAGATCCAGATCAATGTGTTTTTTGTGCCAATTTAGAAAATCTTTGGAGATAACTTCTAAAGTTGTACATGTTTTGGGTAAAACGTTGTTAGGACACTAAAAGCCAGCTAACCCTCTGTTGGAGTAAGAAAAGATTGCCCTCAAACAGAAACAAATATGGATTGCTGTTTAACAAAAAAAGCATTCTGAACACGATCAGAATCAGATTTATTTACCTTATTTTATTTTGTCAGGACGTGTTGTGGTGGTGGACCCCAAAATGCAGACAGGCAGGAAGCAGCGTGCTGTGGTGAGGTGAAAAAGATTTAATTATCAAAAAGAAACTTACAGGCAGGCAGGTAGTTGCAGATGCAGGCGCGGACAAACTTAGGCAAAGCAGACTTGGCATAACAGATGGACCGTGAAACTGTAATGTTTCCGCAAGGAATGAACAGAATAGCAGTGTATATATGGAGCATGATTCAGGTGAAGCAAGGAGACTGATTGCATGGTGCAGGTGGACACAATGAAGCTGATTACTGGCTGACAGAGGCAGGGAGTGGAAACAAAACATGACTGGAACAAAACAGAAATTCGAGAACATAATCAAACCTAAGAAACATAACTGTAACAGAACATAAACATGAAAGCACTATGATCTGAAAACATCCACGAGAAAACAAACCTAAACAACTACAGCACCACCTCAAAAACAATAAACAGAAAGAGATTTCAAAACTAAACTGTGAGAACAAAAATGAGAAAAACCCAAAACCAAAAACCAAACCCCAAATCATAACAAATTTATTTACCTTTGTTTCTTTATTTTCTTGTAAAGCACTTCAAATTACAGTGTGGAATGAATAGTGCTATGCACTTAATCTTGCCCTGCCCAGGCAGAGCTTTATTGCAATATTAATGTGGAACATGTAAAAAAACATAGTAGTATTTAATTTACTTCTTCATTTATTTATTTCAAACACGTTCAAACATTCAGAATTTAAACATTTTACCCTTGTTACATTTCCTTTTAGCATGTTTAATAAAGAGTAGGTTAAGGCATAAAATTCTGTATTTCTACTCGGTTACATGGGTCAGCTTAACAACTACTATGCTATATTAAAATATTACATTATTTACAAAACAAGATTTTATTTTCTAATTGCAAAACTGCAAAAGAAAAAAAAAACAATAAAACTGAAGCACTTATGCTTTTTAAAGTTGTCCTGACACAAATTTAGCTCCCCTCTTAAAGTATGCACGCCATCTGGATCTGGACTATATATGGAAGTAATTTATTTCTTGCTCTATTATTTGTGCTCCTTCCAAATAAATAAAATCCAGAAAATTCATAACTTTAGATTTGAAAAATAATTCATTTTTGAGTTCCACAGGTCCATCATCATTCTCTCATGTAATGGCCCTTTCTGGGCGGTTGAACAAAGAGTGTGTGGGGAACTGTGTCTCTGCAGTGTTTTAATGGTATTTGCAGAAGTAATAATTTTGGTCTGAACTGTAAATACTATCCTTTTTTCAAGAATTTGTTTTTTCATTTGATGCTACCAATGTAGTGTCTAAAATGTTTTACTTCTTTAACCCAGTTGTTGATGGTTCTTTGACATTTCTGGAGCTTTTCTCTGGCATTTCTAAATGACTTAACATTTTCCTCAGGGAATCATTACTCTTAGTCTGAGAAGACTTTAAACCCTAGATTAACCGCAGCTACATGAGGTCAGTAGACATCTCATGCTGAAGCGACGTAATAGCTTGTCAGAGCCAATGTAATGTCTCCTCTTTTGATAACACACCACTCTGTGCTTTTATGGCAGATTTAGACACCAAGTTGAAAACCTCTTTAAGTAGAAGCCCTTTCTGCTTCTCCATACCGATGATTGTTCCTGCTCTTTAGTTCCCTTGATAGACAACCAATTATGTATTTTTTAAAGACCTTTCAGCAAAGCCACCCCTCATCTCTTCTGAGAACCCCTCCTCACAAATGCATTAAGCCACAGCTTGCTACAGTTGCAGAGGTGTGAGGCTAGTTTAAAATAAGCTTCTGCAAACCAGCACCGACCCAGAGCTCCATTAATAGAAACACCTTGAGCCTAAGTGATGCTGTTGATTGTTTGCTGGGAAATCAAGCGAGTATGCTCATTTTCCAGAATTCCCCTTAGTCTCCTATCGCCTCAATTTTCCCAGAGAGAGTCAAATGAATTAAAGCCTGTTTTTGTCCTTACTTCCTTTCTTTAATTCAAAAAGCAATTACTTCAGATTTTCCACTTCAGGAAAAAAGACTGTGAGCTGCAAAGAGAAAAAAGGTGAGAAAAAGCAGTTAGACAATCCTTCTTGGAATTAGTTTCATATGGAGATGCCAGTAAAAAAATAAATATCTGAGCTCCTCTTTTCCCCAGCTCTATGTAGTCTGCACACTGAATGACAAATTGGATGATGAAACATCTCCTGACAAAATATTGTGTATACTGAAGCAATGGGTCTATCCATAGGGCATAGTTACTGTGCCTTCTTAAAATGCATATGTAATATTAGCCTGTAACTTGACGAACTGCTTTGTTTCATAAATGACATGAGAATGCATTTCAGCAGGGCTGGTAAACACATTCTGCTTAGCAAACAGTGCATTTTAGCTCGACATTGGTTTTACAACAGGAGAACATAGAAATCTAATGTTGTGCAGGATTTAAATATCCTCTCAGGGTCCATCGCTTCCCCTGCTGTGTAATCTGCAGAGGGAAACCTCCAATTCAAAATTCAATCTCTCTTCCCTTATCCTCTTTTCATCCATCCTCCTCATTCTTGCTCCTCTCTGCCTCATCCTTCCAGCTGAAAACATGCAATAAGACATCTCATTCAGACTGTTGCTGCTGCTCTTTTGGTTCAAATTCACCTGAGAGCACTTGTCGAAGAAATTATACTGTACATGAAAAACTGGAGTTCCCTTAAGCAATCTAGGCGCTTGCTTCCATGCAGAGAAGCCCACTGAATTCAGACTATAACGAACGGTCGGATGGTCGGATGGACCGAACTGTTTTGTGAGCTCTTTTCATCTGATTACCTGTAATTTGATAAAGTATACAAGAAAACGCATAATTCAGGTAATACAATGTAGAGGACAGGGAAATGACTAGTGTAGTCATTTCACCAAAAACAAATTGAGACATCCTGAAACAGTTGACTCATCTCATGTTAATTTAGTCTATTGACTGGAACACTAAAATCTATTGTAGGTAAAAATGTTTGTGTTGTTGAATCTATTTTTTCCCACCTTTTTACTGTGCCCTTATGTTCTTATATCCACAGGGCTCTGTGCAGTGTGTATGTGTGTGTGTGGGTGTGTGGGTGGCAAGCTCCGTCTGTGAGGACACATCTGCCGGCCATCTCTGTGACCGGCAGGTGTGTCCTCACAGACGGAGCTTGTCAAGTCCAATCAGGAGTAGCTTGAAGAGGAGTGGATTCCCTAAGGCATTTGCCAGATTGTTCTGCTTCATGAGTGATAATCAGGCCTGCAACTTTTTAGTTCCTGCATTCTTTGTTATTCCATGCTTACCTCTTGTTGTCTTCTCTCCAGGAACCCAGTGTCCTAGTTCATGTTCTGTGCCTGGATTCCAGTGTTCTGTCTCCTCACTTTCAGAGTTCGATGAAGAGCTCTACTCAAGACTCCCCCATGTGAATCTCCTCATCGCTCCTCCGGCTGCGCTCCTGTGTTTCAGGCTGTCCGGACCCCTCTACAATCATCTGCCATTACTTACCTGCCTGTCCACCCTTCAATATTCCACTGCCTCTCATGCCTTTACCTGGAATAAAATAAATAAATCACTACACCACTCACTACCACCCGCCAATCTCTGCCATTATACTCGCCTTCCTCCCTAACTCCGCCATCGCTCCAGCAGTAAGCAAACCGCCTCACCCATCATTTCCATCCTATCTGAACCATATTCCACTTATAATAACTTGTCTCTCATCCTCAATGCCATCTTGGATTTCCACGTAGTATGTAGTTCCTGCCATGCTTTGTTTCACTCTCTGTCTCTGTTAAGCAATCAGCTCCATTCGGCCCACCTGCACCATGTCAATCAGCTTTTGTTTTACACCTGTGTCTCGCCATACATTTACACCCTCATTCTGTTCATTCCTCATGGAAACATTACGGTTCAGTTCACTCTGTTTACGCTCTGCTCATGCCAAGCCTGTTTTGCCAAGTCTGCCATGATTCATGCCTGCCTGTCCTGACTGCTGAAGTGAGTTTTATTTATTAAATCAGTTTACTCTCCACCAATGCTTCCAGCTCGTCTGCATTCTGGAGTCCTACACCGCACGAAAATTAGGGCATAGTGATGTCCCACTTGAATTAGGAACAAAAGTCAAGCATTGAGTATTTATTCCTAAATGACAGAACAAGGGTGTGGATCGCCCTTTAGATTAGAGATGCAGCAATCATAATTTTTCCAATCTGCTGATACTGATTTTGGTTTATTAACATTTCTCATGTTATATTTTCAACAAGAAAAATATAATATGAGAGTTTTATAAGGACTAGAATATCGAGGCACGTGACGTCACCCGGTACAGCGGAGCCGGGGTCCCACCCTGGAGCCAGGCCTGGGGTTGGGACTCGCCGGAGAGAGCCTGGTGGCCGGGTTGCTCCTCGCGGGACCCGGCCGGGCCAAGCCCGAACGAGAGACGTGAGGCCATCCCCCAGTGGGCCCACCACCTGCAGGGGGAACCGTGAGGGACCGGTGCAAAGAGGATTGGGTGGTGGACCAAGGTGGAGACCTCGGCGGCCCGATCCCCGGATGCTTAGGTTGGCTCTAGGGACGTGGAATGTTACCTCGCTGGGGGGGAAGGAGCCTGAGCTTGTGCGGGAGGTCGAGAGATATCGACTAGAAATAGTCGGGCTCACCTCCACGCACCGCGTGGGCTCTGGAACCCATCTCCTGGAGAGGGGCTGGACTCTCTTCTACTCTGGAGTGGCCCATGGGGAGAGGCGGCGGGCTGGTGTGGGTTTGCTTGTTGCCCCCCAGCTCAGCCGTCTCGTTTGGGGTTTACCCCAGTAGGTTGGGGATAGGTCTCTGACTGTCGTTTCGGCCTACGGGCCGAGCGGTAGTGCGGAGTACCCAGCCTTCTTGGTGTCCCTGTGTCCCTTGGTGTCCTGTGCTCTGGTGGGCCTTTGGATGTCTGTGGCTGGGATCTCCTCTGTGTCTGCCTCAGGTCCAGGGGGCAGGTCTGTGGCTCCTCACTCACTATTGCATATTTTTATGGAGAAACCTTGTTTACACACGCATGCTCACACTCAAACCCACAGGTGTTTAGATTCAGGGATTAACAGATGCACAAATGTTCTATATTGAGCTGCAGTTATCATTAAATACATCTTGCAATTATTAGTAGTGTACATTTTTTAGGAACAATGCTGTTATGTTTCTGCAGGTGTAGAAGCAAGCAGGGTATTTTCTTGTAATTTCTTATTTTCTCCTTCTCTCCCCTTTTCCTTTTTGTCCCACCTCTCTCTTTTTCATGCTTCTGATTTTTTCCTTTTCGTTTCTGTCTCTGTGTCCATAACAACTGAAATTATTCCAAAGCAGTTTGTAATAAAGTTTCTTTTATAAATAACAAGCAGAGCATTAAAGTGTTAGCCTTAATGCTCAACATGTGAAAGTAAATCTGTTGGGCTTCTTCTTGGCACTCAGACAACAATTCTGAGTGCTACTCTACCGAACAGGACACAGTTAAAAAAAAAAAAAAAAAGAGGTCTCAAAAGAGTTTAAATTCACCCACCCCACTGAACAAAAAAATCTTTCAAAAATGTTCCCAAGTCTGGCTGTCCTAGCAACTTTAAACTGAAAGTAGATCGTAAAATGTTAAAAGATGTCTCCAAAATATTGTCAAGAGAGAGCATGCCTGTACAATGAGTAATACATTAGTACATGAATGTTGCTTTTGAAAGAATTAGATGCATAATGGGATGTCATAATTTGTTACATGACTGTATGTTGTGGTAAGGCCTGGTTTGAATTTAAAAGCTCAGCCATCAGATGAAGGTGGATATGTTCACATTCTCTGTTACTTTGATACTTTGAGGCTTTGCCGTTCTTAGGAGATCCATGCTTACAATTCTGCAAGAAAAATCCATTGAAGCGTCAACCACATCCTTCAAAATTAAGATTTTATGAAAAACTAAAAGGGTATTTTACTGTGGGCGGTGTTTTTAGTCACGCAGACATGAAGCAACAATAGCAGTTTCCTCAAGAGGACCTGTGGGCCCTTTCTCAACCAATTGGGGAATTGCAAAAATAAGTGAGAGCACTCTGTAATTACACCCAGTGAAACATTCTTGTCTCCTGGCAAAAACAAGTCAACTTCCCCCGATGATGTAGCCATATTTTTAATCAGAATATTATATTGGCCACAGAAGTGACAAGTCCAAGAATGCGCAAGCCGCAGACCAACAAGGATTGCTGAGATGATAAATAAATGGAATAGCTTTAAAACCAACAACTCATATGGTCCACTTTGGTAAATTTATATATGCTGTTTAAAGACTGGGGAACTTAATTGAAGCATTATAAATGTGCTGGACAACCACAACCTGACCTAGAATACACTGTAATTACAGTTTACAGATGGGACTTTATGTAGCTGTGGAACTGCAAGAAAAAAAATTCTTGCAAAGCTTAGGTTTCACAAAACCAAGAAGAAATTTTGGTATAGATGTTAAGCATTTTATTTCATTGTTTAAGACAAGGATTGTGCAGATAGGTCAGGAATATTTTTGGAAGTGAACCCTAATTTTCAGTTATGATTTAAAATGATGCTCTTTTAGTTTTGATCACTTTGATAAAAACAGTTTTCAACCGAATTGCTTTTGAATGTTGAAAATATACAAGTCTAGTTTAAAGGTAAAAATACAACAATGTCCAAGCACTGATTCTGACAAACAAATGTTGCCATATTTATTACCACCCCTCCATAAGGCCTTAAAATAAAATCCTTTAATGCTGTAGCATAATTGTACACTAAAACCTATTTCAAAAATTCAACTTTTAAGGATATCGGTATGGTATGCCTGAAATGCCAAGGCAGGACATGTGAAAAAAATCTAAATAAACCAAAATTCTAATAATAATTTGAGTACATTTATTTAATTGAGGAAAAGTCTCACGAGAAATATTTGTCCAGGACTTTGTTTCCCCTCATCATAAACATGATTTAAAACAAAAACCCATTTGTTTTAGCTACTACATGCTAGGCAGAAGAAGGAGACATATTTCTCTTGCTCCATCTGGTGTAATGCAGGCACTGCTCTGGCCTGGTAAAGAAAAAGCTGAATCAAAGAGCAAAGCTGTTGATTTATTATTCATTATTATTATCAATGTTTCAACACTTACCTATTAACAAGACATATGGATCATGACCAAACGAATGAGATCCAGTGTACCATTGCCCGAAACGAGGTTCTTCTGTAAGGTTGCCAAATTCAGCCTTAGAGATAGGGTGAGGAGCTCTGTCAGTTGAGTTGGTTCAGGCAGTTGATCAGGATGCCTTTTCCACTGGGAGGACCCAGGAAAGACCTAAAGCTCAATGGAGGAAATATATAAACCTCATGGGCTTGGAACAACTCATGATCTGCCAGAACGAGCTAGAGGGTGTCACTGGGGAGAGGGATGTCTGGGTTTCTCTATTGGACCTGTTACCCCCTAGGGTTGGGCATTGGGTCTCGAGAATTCATTTAAACCTGGACAAACATTTTTATTCTCCCATAATAATCCAAATTTATAAATTTCGACTCCTAGTTTTGATACCTACCTACCCATTGGAAGAGCAAGGTGCCAAACACCAGCAAAGGACAATCCACAGGAAGTGTCTGCACAACCATGGACAGCATGCGGCGGCGATCGAAAGTATGGCTTGACTTTAATAAAAGAAAAGACCATTCGGCTCAGTAGAACACTTGCAATAAGATAATATCATGATAAGGAGGATGCATGACCGACATCATTACACACCTCTGGATTCATGGTATGGAAGTAACAGAGTGCCCAGACACACCCGCCTTCCTCCACTGCCTCTTCCTCCGGCTCTGATACTCAGCCTAGCACACTGCAGTCAGAAAACTGTAAGTAAAACAATAAAAAATGTCTCATACCAACACAGAAGCAGATAAGTTATACTTGACCTAAAACAGTGGGTCAACTCAAGTGAATACAACCAGTTCATCTCTACATTTGTCTTAAGAAATTTCTTGCAGTATGTTAAACTTTAGGATTACGGGTAATGTTCTTAATGGAAAATGAAGCCTATTTTGACAGCTAGTGCGCACGAAATATCCTTCGGACATCCTGAAAGTGTGTGCAATCCAAGGTAAAAAAAAAAACACTGAATACAACCTTTCATCCATGTAGTTACTGACCCACCAGCAACCATGTTTCTGCCATGCGAGAGAAAACTAAAGAGCCCAGAAAGAAATTCATTTCAACGTTTGACCTCACAGGAAGGCAACCATAAAAACTACCATGCTATCTTTTAACAATATACATTACTATAATTACAAGGCCTAGCCAAAATTATTTTACACTGATTTATTGTGCTGATGCAAATGTCAGAAAATTCATTTATACTGTTTTCGGAATTAACAACACTGTAGAAAGATTCGAAGGAATGGTCAGTGTTTTTTGTTCTTCTATATAATGTCATGCAACTGAACTACGCTTGAGCCCTACAGCAAATGTATATGAATATATTTCATCTTTTTTGACTCTCATTTCCAGGTAGTTTGATTCAGATATTAACACTGTTAATACTGTTTACTTGCTCTGCCCTTCTGTTATTTTTGTTTTATCTTAGATTGATTCTGGTGTTTAGACATTTGTTAGATCTGTTTTCTCTCTGTTTATCTTAGTTTGGTAGTCTCATTGTTCACTTGCTTGTTTACTTAGATGTTTTTGGTTACCTCCCTACCCATCTGAGTTAATTAATCACTGTCCCTCAGTTGCCTCAGTCTCTCTTTCAACAGTTGTTCCTGATTCCATTCTGATTAGCTCTCATCTTTGGACCGGAGTCATTAAAAAAGAAACTGCTTAGTCAATCACTTAACCTGGATGGCATTAAATTGACCTCCGGTAATAATGTAAAAAACCTTGGTGTTATTTTTGACCAGGACATGTCATTTAAATCCCATATTAAACAGGTTTCTAGGATTTCCTTCTTTCACCTCCGGAACATTGCCAAAATTAGAAATATCCTATCCAGGAGTGACGCTCAAAAACTAGTCCATGCATTTGTTACTTTAAGGCTGGACTATTGTAATTCTTTACTATCAGGATGTCCACAAAATGCAGTTAAAAGCCTTCAGCTGATTCAAAATGCTGCAGCAAGAGTTCTGATGAAAATTAAAAAGAGAGATCATATTTCTCCTATTTAGCTTCCTTTATTTGGCTTCCTGTTAAATCCAGAATAGAATTTTTAAAAGTGGTATTATTATTTTCACCATATGCAAAGATGAATTCTGTGGATTCTTTGTTCTGTGCAAGGAAACATCAAGCCTTCTGGAAACATATTACACTAGGGATAAGTTCTTGGCGAGAGGAAAAACACTAATGAGCTTACTATTGTGTTTCAGCTGGGAAAGTTGTGATGCCCCTAAAGTGCTGCCAGGTCAATTTGACATTAGCGTTTGCATCCAGATAAGTGATGAAATTGTTATTGTAAACTGTCACATAGCCCAACTTGATGTTTTCCAGATGTTGGACTGAAGTGTATTCCCGGAAAAGTAGAGAGAAGCAATGTTGAAGATGCCAAGAAGTGTTACGTAAATGAGGATGATGATTTCAATTGGTCAAGAGGACCCCAATACACACCAATGCTTTGTATCTGTATAAAAAACCGCCCTTTAAGGATTGAAGGAGGGAGACTTCTGGAATTTTTATGATGTTTTGTGCGCTTTGAATAAAAGTTCCCCCGTGAAGACTGTTTGATTTGAGATTTCTCTGAGTTCTGTGCTTATTATCTTAGCTCAGTGATAAGACTGCCTTCTCCTACAAAAGATTTTTCGAAATGTCATATTTAAACAATCACGTGAGAATTCACACAGGAGATAAACCCTTTGCTTGTGATGCTTGTGGAAAAATATTTGCCTCCAAGTCGCAATTAAACATGCACATGAGGATCCACACAGGAGACAAGCCCTTTGGTTGTCATGCATGTGGAAAAAGATTTTACCAAAAGTCAGATTTAAACACACATATGAGAATCCATACGGGAGAGAAACCCTTTGGTTGTGATGCATGTGGAAAAAGATTTGCATACAAGTCACAATTAAACACACACATGAAAATCCACATAGGGGACAAACCCTTTGATTGAGATGCTTGTGATAACATTTTTGCCCTTAAATCACAAAAATCCAACTGAACAGAACAGTTTGGGTGTGATGAATGTGATGAAAGCTTTACCTTTAAGTAAAATCTAAACCAACACTAGAATTTACAGAAAAAAAAAACATTGCTGGTTATGATTGTGGAAAAGATTGAATCATAATTTAAGCCCCTTTTAGATCATAGAGCCGCAATAAACATGCAGCATGAACCCCCCATTATGGATAACTTTGTCCTTTCACGGCTTCTTTTAGCTGCTCTGCTCTCTTTAGTTGGTTTGTTCTTGGCCTGCTTATAAGAGTTGGTCCCCTCTGGTGTGGGCCTCTTCATTTGTTCTGGCCCAGCTTCCTCAGCTGTGGTTGCTGTGGCTGTATGTGCAAAATATCTTGGTGGACATACAAATGTCCTCACCAAAACTGGTTTATGATGTAATTGTGTCAGTGAGCTGGTTCAGGTCAGTGGCTGCAGCTTGACTCGAGATTTAGGGTTTAAACAATCAATTCCATCTTATGAAAAATTGTCAACTAATTAGGTAATTAGGGGGGCCAAGGCTATCTCAGGGGTACACACAATGACATGTGAAAATGAATTTCAGTTTTTTCTAACAATAGCACTGTTACCTGTATTTAAGTATATACTAAGTACACAGGAAATGAGATTTGTGTAAATAATTTGCAGTTTAACAATGTAACACAAAAACACAATAAAATGTAAAACAACACTTGTTGGCATCATTTGATACAGTCGATCATAAACTTTTGAACAATGACACCATTGTGATGAAAGGGGAATATTCCAAATGGGGAGCTCAAGCAATGTCCAACCATTAAAAGTATAAAAAGGGGATTAGAAATGGATATCACATCTAAAAAACTATTGTAATTGTTATTAATGTTGATGTTCCTGCTTTTATTGGTAGAAATATTGTTGCTTGTATGTAAAAATTATCAGGCAGCATAGGATAAATTTTCACTGTTACGCTGATGATACTCAGCTTTACTTATCCATAAATCCTGATGAGCCCAACCAGTTAGATAGACTACAAGCATGTCTTGAAGATATAAAAACTTGGATGACTTTAAAATTTTTTGCTTCTAAATTCAGACAAGACAGAAGTTGTCGTCTTTGGACCGGAGTCTTTAAAAAAGAAACTGCTTAGTCAATCACTTAACCTGGATGGCATTAAATTGACCTCCGGTAATAAAGTAAAAAACCTTGGTGTTACTTTTGACCAGGACATGTCATTTAAATCCCATATTAAACAGGTTTCTAGGATTTCCTTCTTTCACCTCCGGAACATTGCCAAAATTAGAAATATCCTGTCCAGGAGTGACGCTGAAAAACTAGTCCATGCATTTGTTACTTCAAGGCTGGACTATTGTAATTCTTTACTATCAGGATGTCCACAAAATGCAGTTAAAAGCCTTCAGCTGATTCAAAATGCTGCAGCAAGAGTTCTGATGAAAATTAAAAAGAGAGATCATATTTCCCCTATTTTAGCTTCCCTTCATTGGCTCCCTGTTAAATCCAGAATAGAATTTAAAATTCTCCTCCTCACATATAAAGCCCTTAATGATCTAGCTCATACATAAAAGAGATCTGATTTTTCCCCATATGTTCCTAACAGGGCACTTCGTTCTCAGACTGCAGGTTTACTGGTGGTTCCTAGAGTCTCTAGAAGTAGAATGGGAGGCAGATCCTTTAGTTATCAGGCTCCTCTCCTGTGAAACCAGCTCCCGGTTGTGGTCCGTGAGGCGGACAACTTGTCTACTTTTAAGGCTAGGCTTAAAACTTTCCTTTTTGATAAAGCTTAGTTTATCAGGGAGGGAGCCTTCCTCCCTCCCTGTTGGATGGAGTAAGGGGGAGTCAGGTTTAGCCTAAACCGGCTCAGTTATGGTTGAGGTGCAAACACACCCTCCATTTCTGCTACCTGTATGACCCCTTCTCTTTTCCAATGGTTATAATCAGTCTGACAGAGAGAGGTATCCAGATCCTTGTGGTTTTTAGTATAACAGTGACCATCAGTGGGACCCTTTGTGGGGTGCCTTGAGACGACATTGTTGAAAATAAGCGCCGTTTGCGTTATTTGCTGTTGTTTTAGTTTTTAACTTCTTGTTCTCTCTCTTTTCTCTTCCTAGAAGCTACACCTGGCCTGACTCTGTGTCTACCTGTGACACCTTTCTGGAGAGGGGCATCGTCCGAGCTTCTGCTGGCAACAACTTAATGCTCACCCTCTACCAATGATCCACATGGCCCTGTCTTTTAGTGTTTAACCCTTTCTCTCTCCTAGACATGGCGATTGACTGAGCTTTTACTGTAACTAGTTATATGTGCTCTCTTTCAGACTCTAACCTTGAAAACTGGCTCAGAGTTTATATGTTCTTTCTTTCTAGGTGAAACGACTAAAGGAGCTACATCCATTAACATTTACTTTTCCTTTCCATAGAAAGGACTCGTGGATCAGTGCTTCTTTGTTCTCTTTGTGTCTCTGCTCTGTTCTCTCAAACCCCCAGTTGGTCGTGGCAAATGGCCGCTCACACTAAGCCTGGTTCTGCTTGAGGTTTCTTCCTGTTAAAAGGGAGTTTTTCCTCTCCACTGTCGCTACATGCATGCTCAGTATGAGGGATTTCTGCAAAGTCAACGCCAGTGACTGTCCACTGTCTCTACATGCTCATCCAGGAGGAGTGAATGCTGCAAGTCACTGCCTCGATGCAATCTGCTGGGTTACCTTAGACAGAAAAACTTTTTATCCAATTTGAATAAATATTTAAGTCTGACTGCGCTGTTCAATGGTTAGGACTAATTGGAATGTTTGTACCTGACTTTTGTGAAGTGCCTTGAGACAACATGTGTTGTGAATTGGCACTATATAAATAAACTGAACTGAATTGAATTGAATCAGTTCCCTCCTATTTATTTAACTTGTCAAATATGCTGATCCACCCATTGAAGAGACAGGCCTTCACTCTGGGTTTCTGACTGGTTTCTCAGATTATTTTTGACTTGTTGCTGGGTAGAATATACCTTGTTGATTACGTATGTTATGTCATGTAAATGTTGACAATGAAAGCTTTAATGCATCCTTTACCGCTGAAGTACAAACATATTCGTAGACTTAATCAAGAACATATGCAGAATTACTCAGTTTCTTCATTTATTCTCTTGACCTTGATTTGGCCTGTCTTACTTTTGGCATAAAAATTGAACAAAACCCAGCACTTTCGCTGAAGTGTGTATTTTCTTAAAAATAGATGTGCCAAATCAGAACAAGAAGCCGCAGACCATGACAGCTTCAAAGTTTCTATGTTATTCAACAATTCCCTTTTTCTCTCAGACTGCAGGGTCACTTGTGGTTTTTGCAGGGGACAAAGCTTTCAGTTACTAAGCTGTATACTTTTAGGATCTGGTTTAAAACACTCCCTTTGAACAAACCTAAGTTAAAAGTGACTTGAACCACATATTCTGTACTTTAATAACACCTGAAAAAATCCTATGATCATCTCTTCTTAAGCTTAAGTTTTCTTTATCTTATCTGCATTGAAAACACTTTTTTTCTTAATGTTACTAATTTAATCAATGACTGTACTTTGACACAGTTATGATTGAATTTACCTGTGAGGTAAAGTGTGGTTATTTTGTAGATCCTGGATATTATATTTTATTGTGATAGAGAGACTGGACCTCTTTTTTAGCCTACTTAAACATAGCCAAACTAATAAGAGATCATATTATTGTGGTCCAAGGTTATATTTTTTCTTTTTTGCAACCTTTGGAGTCGGCAAACACCTACCATACACATTTAATATCCTCCTTCACAAAGTCCATGTGGCTGCAGGGCTAAAGTTGACCATTTGAAATTGTCTGGATATGAATAACAGATGGGGATGAGACAGGCAGTCCATACATCATGGCTGTCAAATTTAGGGACATGTAATTTGCAAGTAAGACCTTTCAGAATGAAAATGATGGATGACTTTTTCTTGCTGGTGATTTATATGAAAAAACCCTTCACAACCAAAGCTTAATAAAGCTCCACAGTGTTGGGTAGAAGACCTGGCCTTTACAGTGCTTTGCAAAAACATCAGGTTACCACCACAAGCTTCAATATATCTACTAAAGGTTGATATGATAGACCACCAGAAAGCAGTGTATAATTGTGAAATAAATGGAAAATTATGCACGCTTTCCACAATTATTGGCATAGCTTTTGTATTTAGAACCCTTCACTATGGAACCATAAAGTAAAATCCAGTGCAATCAATCAGCATCAAAAGTCACCCTAATTAGTCAACATAAATTAACCTGTGTGATATTTAATCTCAGTGTAAATTTTGATGTTTTGTGAAGGCCTCAGAGGTTGTTTAGAGTTCATTAATGAACAAACAGCATCATGAAGACCAAAGAAAACAGCGAGCACCGTCCGCCTAAACTTAGAGGACGGGCAAGTGGAGAATTAATCTAAGAAGCATGGTAGCTCTACACGAGCAGTATTAAAATGCAGCTCAGGTGGAAAAATTGTTTACAGGGCAAATACTAGTGGGACACTCCAAAAATCTGGCCTTTATGGATATAAAGAAGAGAGCTATTGTTGAAGGATAGCGATAAAAAGTCCTGCTTAAATGTCCCACAGGCTATGTATGGGGCACAGCAAACATGTGGGAAACATGTGGGAAAAAAAGCTCTTCTCAGATGAAACCAAAATGAACCTTTATGGCCTGCATTTCCCTGTGGTGGAAAATTGACGATGCACATGACCCTGAATTCCGTGGTGAACCATGGTGGTGGCAGCATCATGCTGTGGAGATGCTTTTTTTCAGTGGGTGAAGAATTGATGAAAGATGGTGGTGCCGGATCCAGGACTCAACCTGAAAGAAAAACGTTTAGAAGTGCAAAAGACTTGAAGGTTACCATCCAGCAGGACAATGATCAAAAAACAGTCAACCAGGGCTAAAATGGGAAATTTCATTTCAGACCTAAATCCAATTAAGGATCTGTTGCAGCTGTTGAAAATTAATGTTTACAGATGCTCCCCATGCAACAAAACTTGAGTTAATTCGCAAAGACTGGGCCGAGATCCTAATCCTCAGAATGTGCAAAGCTGATAGAGGCATACTCCAAAAGACCTGCAGATATAACTGTAACAAATGCTGTTTCTGCAAAGTATTGAATTCACCCACTTTCAAATTTTTATTTATAAAACCTTAAAAAAACATCAACCATTTTCCTTCCAATTTACAGTTATTTGTTGCTTTGCGTCACTCTATCACAAAATTTCCCAAAAAATGCATTGAAGTTTGTGGCTGTAACATGACAAAATGTTTAAAATAAATTCATCCCGAATGCTTGACCTTTCTGGGACAGGTAGAGAGAACGCATCCGTTCTTTGTTTGCAAGCCTATTTTGTTACCTCTTATCTTGAATAAGGACAGGGAAGGATGTATAGAGCAAATGGAAAAAGTGAGAGGGAGTAGTTAAGTGTTGCTAAAAGGTGACCCCATGTGTGTGGTCCCACTGTATCAGATGCACTGAGGAGAGACATGCACAGAGCATGTTGATATTCAGAAGCCTTGCATGTTTGTTTAAAGAGAGTAATTGACACTTGCCACTGGAAGAATTTCCCCCACCAGTTTGGCTCAGACTGTGAGAACAAGGAGAGTCCAGTTTGCCATGTCTACTTACTGCTGGCATGTGTCATGCTATGATGGGAAATACGCTGGCCCTGCTCCTTGCGCTTCTTTGGTGTTCACTGCAAAAGCAACATTAGACCACACATACTGACACTTTTATAGTTTTTCAGCCGATGATCCCTTCTGTTGGTGCCAAGTTCGTCATTACTGATGCTCTCAATAAATAACTGAAAAAACGTAAGGCTGCCTTTATGACAAGGTTTTAGATCATTTAAGAATAAACAGTTTGACTAGATCTTCAACATCTTAAATTAAAATATAAGGTCTGCAAAGGTTCAACAAAATGAGTCACACCCTGATAAAACTATGAAAAACAAGAATGTGTTGCAAATCCTCTTCTTGGTGATGTCTTTATTTAAAGACATCACCAAGTTTCTTTGGTTTCTTTGATCTACATCGGTTTGGCACCTTAAAACATGACAAAAAGAAATGTACCTGACAAGGCTTAGTCAGAGCACGATTCAGCTGTAGATGTTATCTTTGCCAGCATGTTGCTGTGTCTGAAAAAGGAGGATCTGCACACTTTGTTTTTATTGCCAGTATTTACACCGCCAGCATCTCCGCTCATGTGTAAAACGGTGCTTGAATATGATTCTGATCACCTCATTCCTCGCCTTTCACCCAACCCTCATTCATGTGTCAATACAAAGTGTGGGCCCTAATCTCTGAATGAAAGACTGTTTTTGAGCTTCACGTGGCAACACATTCTTGGCCCCGGGATGGTGAACAGCTGGTTGGCTGCAGCACAGGTTGTTTTATGTAATCCTGTATTGTTCAGATATCAAGTATGAAAAGCACACATCAGGAATGTACTTGAAGTGAATTGAATGGAGGGTTATTCTTTACCAGATATGGCTAAAGTTCAGTTAACCTCTAAAAATATTTTTTATGTGCATATTGAGGTGTAAAACACAGTACCAAACAGTACAGTACCAAATAAATGTCAGGGAGTCAGTCAGTCATTTTCTACCGCTTCTTCCATAGTGGGTCACGGGGAAGCTGGTGCCTATCTCCAGCAGTCTACGGGCGAGAGGCGGGGTTCACCCTGGACAGGTCACCAGTCGATCGCAGGGCAACACCAAAATAAATGTTAATTTCTTTTATACTTTATCCATATACCAAAGTTAAAAGAAAATGTCCCTTTTTTGGTTGCTTTAAACAACAAAGGACATATATTTGCATTACCAGCATCTCCATTAAATTGAAGTATAAACGTTTGACTAGGCCAATCCAAAACATTTTTATTTTTTTCCATTCTGAGGTGGACATGCTGGTGTGCTTCTGATGCATTACTCAACAGTGCTTGAAAGTCACAAACTGATGGCTGGGCGTTCTTCTTCAGGATTTTCTGTTCCATCAATCATTGTTGTCTGTCCGTCCATCCATGCTCTCTGACTTATCTGAGATCGCATCGCTGGGGTAACAGGTCCAGGGTGGAAACCCAAACATCCCTCTCTCCAGCAACATCCTCCAGCACATCCTGAGGCTTTTCCAGGCCAGATGGGATATACTGTATATACCCTCCAGCGAGTTCTGGGTCGTCCCTGGGATCCTCACCCAGTGAGACTTGCCAGAAAAACCTCAAAAGGGAGGTGCCCTGGAAGCATTCTGATCAGTCAGGATATTATTTTATTTAACTTCTTGCCTTTCAGGGCATTTTGGTGGTTTGTGATTTTAATTGTTAAATAGTTAAATAAAAAAAATGTGAGAATCATACCCAAAGCTTGTTGCTGGCAATAAAAAGTGTGTGGTCGAAGTGAAACTTGCTAAGGGGCATTTAGCCAAAATGTACCTGGAAAAAGATCGGTATGGGTCCTATTATATCAGTGATGAAAAAAACAAAGACTGAATCATGAAATTTGACAAATAAAATAAAATGGAATGCACTTTCAATTTATTAAAACATGTGTTTCAATGAGGCTCGTTTGTTGGATTAAAATGACCTTTTAAAGATAACAACCTATAAGCATGTATCACACATAGTTTTCATCAAGCCAGCATTTCTGTAATAAAAATGTTTTTTATTGGTCTGATGTAATATTCTAATCTTAAATGTCATGTTTTTATTAGCTGCAAGTGGAAAATCATCATAATTAACAGATTTACAGGTATGTGTAAGGTGTGTAATTAATCTGTGTTTAATTTAGTGATATGAATTACTAAAATGCATGAACTTCTTAATGTTTTCATTTATTGAATGGATCAGTACAAGGAAATATGTTTTCAACAGAATTATCAACGAGTTATATCAAAACAGAGATGAAGCAAGCTAGCGATAGCCAAATGGTTAGCAAACTGCTCCAAACAAAAACACTAGCAGCAGAGGTCACAGGTCACAACTAAGATATTCCTTTAATAAATAAGCCATAAGGCTACCAGCACAGACAAAATTTTTGTTTAAAAGTCTCTTGGGCTAATTAAAATGATCCCTTTATTTTGGCTTTTTTTTAACTTATTAGTGAATTAATATGAAAGTCATATTTAAGGTCCTTTTCTTTAAAAAACAAGGAAAGTATTTTGTATGTATTTGTTTAGCCTTTTTCCAAATGTGCTACGCGCGAATGATTAGCTGCCTCAGAGTGAGTCCAAAACTGATAAGATTCTCAAACCTTCAACATCTGTGTTAGCCAGCATGAATGAACTCTATGAAACCTTTCATTTTTGTCTACACATTAACCACAGCGTGTGTTTTTTAGGAAACCATAATGGGGAGAACAGAAGTATAAACTTTATCTGTTCGTTTATCAGTCCATCATCCACTTCTCATTTACCTCCAGTAAAACCAAGCCTTTACTAGTTAGAGATGTAGTCATTTTTTCCCCTTGTGAGTTATTGCTTTACATTCACTATGGCGTATCATGTCGTGCTTCTGAGGGGGAGCAAGGCATTGATGTCTCATGGAAACTGTGGTATGGGGGCCAACTCAGAAAATGAGACAAACAGAGAGACGGTTTTTTAGCTGGTCAGAGTAGATTGCCTGTTTGGAGACATTTTAGGAACCGTGTTTTCTAATCTTATAATCTCACTTGGCAATAATTATCTCTTCCCATAATACAGCATATGTTCTTTAGATTAGCAAATGAGGTATAAAATTTTCTCTATAGAATATTTATGAAATACAAACTTTTAGTTGCAAAAGAAATTATGATGCCCAAATATAAAATCTCCTTCTTTGTCTGCACTAAACACACAGGATGAATAAGGCACGCTCTGAGGCTGAAATGTCCTCAAACAGGCACATTGCACTTGCTGATGTAATGTTACTGAAAATATATCTTCCCTACTTTCTCAGCCAGTTCTGAAACTCCACTTGGGCCAATATTTTTTTTGCCTCTCCGGCTCACAGCCAGTATATTGTAGTCCGATACCTGCGGTTTAGTAGGTAATCATCTAGTGCTTTCTTTTGAATGGTAATAATTCTGTAAAAAAATGAGCATGAAATAGAAATGACCATCTTATATATTCTCCATGTGGGGTAAAGTTGAAATTTTTTTTCCTTGTGTTGTGTTGGTGGTTATAGCCATAACGCTCTGGACCCTGGAGCAAAGCCATATCTTAAGAAACCAAGGCTCAATGGCCTCTCCTGATGAGGTATTCTTGAGCTCTCAATACTCCCACAGGGATTCCAAAGTTTACTGGAAAATGAACAATGTACAGATCCACTTTCTTTGTGATTTATTTCTATGGCATTTTTTTGTAATGCACTTACTTTTAGTTGCAGTTTGTAAATCCTAAAGGTAAATTTAATAGTCTCTGATGGGTCTTCAGCAGAAAACCAATATGATCTTTGGACTTGGAAAAAGTTTTCTTTTCTTATGTTTTCTTATATAGATTACAGCATAAGAGAACAACATTTCTAAATGTTGACTTTGCATATCTACATTTTAAATTCAATTTTTATGAAAAGCTTTAGTCTTACATGCAATGGATAGTGAGATAGTCATGTGGCATTTTATCAAAACTCAGAATAGTCTTCACCAGACAGAAATCTATGTTTTTTGTTCAAGGACTGTGAACCTGAGACATTTTCCTTTTCTAACCTTCACTTTTGGGTTTGCTCCCTCTCTAGTTTGCTCTTTGTTAAGGTCAGGTTCAATTATTCATATCAGCCAATCAAATCTTATTTGTAGAGGTACATAACAATCAACGTAACACAAAATGCTTTACAAATTCTAAAAATAGATAGACAGCCATAAAAATATGCTAGAGATGGTCTAACTAGGTACATACATGTAATCATTTTCAGACAAATGAATCAAACAGTAACAGAGGGGAAAGAGCTGAGGTTTGGAGGCAGATTTTGGAGAGCCAGTCAATGAGGAGTTAGCAAAAGAGCTGTCTTTGTGTCTTTTATAAAGCTATAGAAGATTACAGATTCCACAGATGTCTCACGTCTGTGAAACGTCTATGTCAGAAAAAAACTAATATTATGTTCATGCAATACCACATATTTAATCCCCTATAGCAAGGGTATCCAACGTGTGGCCTACTGTCAATTCTGCAACACCAACCAAATCTAAAAGATTCATATTTTTGTGATGAAATAGCAAATACAATAAAATAAAAGACTAAACTGGAAATATATAAAAAATAATAACATTCACTGTTGTGTCTGTCCTTCCTTTATTCTTTGTGTCCTTCCTGTCTGTCTGTCTGTCTGTCTGTGGTTTTTGCAGAGTCCATATCTGCCTACCTTGTCTAGAAATTAAAGGGAATTCTTGTATTTATATTTTACAAATTGTGAAATGTCTGAGAGGTCAAGTCTGAGAAGGTTTTTCACGTGATGGTCAATTTTTCACAGTAAAATGCATAGGAACCAAGTACCCAGTGTTTTAAGGCCATTTCCAAACAAACTGAACACAAGAGTAACATTATACACTCCACAGGCAGCAGATTGCAGGTTAAATGGCAAACCTTGTTAGAGTGCAATTAGAAAAACAGTGAACAATCATGACTTGATTGGAAGGGTTGCCAGAAGAAAATGTTTTTAAATGTCTGTAAAAATATTATGACAGCACAATTTAGGTTGCAAAGTTGCATCTGGATGAACCATAAACCTTCTGGAACAATGTCCTTTGGACAGATGAGAGGGTAAGGATTTGGGCCTTTTTTCACTGAGTCGACCAAAATATTCTAGCATGAACTGTAGTGACATCATCTGTTTGAAAGCTAAAGCCTGGTCTACACAGGGTCAAACACAGGAGCAAATATACTGCAAAATGACTGAAAGGAAAATAATGAAGGTGCATTGGTAGAGTGAGATTCCAGAGCTGACTGAAATGCTTTGCATTAAACAACTGCAAGCCTCAAAGAAATAAAGCATTGTTGGAAAGAGTCTGATAAAGTCAGAAATTACCCCAAATGAATAATTGAACCAGTGAGTACACCTATTAAGATCTGGATTCATGAAACTAAAAGCTCTTTTACAACAACCGTTTTAAAATTTATGTTTTGTTTACGATAAGTTAAAAATCGGATCTAATATTGAGTAAAAGAACTCGTGTCAGTCTGTTCCAACCACATCTGCAGATATACTTCATTATTGTTCAGAGGATTCAATAGATCTACAACATGAACCCAACCAACGTTATACTTGAACAATTTCCAAATGTCCCTGGTGTTTAATTTTTGACCTTTGCACTTGATGTGAACCACATGCCCAATCAATCTGAGAAAACAGCTCCATCATACCAAGCAGTGATAAACCCCATCTGCCACAATCACTGCAAAGCTGGGTCACAGCTCTGCCAGATTATACTCTCTACCCATTCATTTTACCCTTTAGCCCTGGCACAGTGAGCTGTAATTCAGCCTTTTTGGTGTAAAGCTGCAAATCTTCACGTGGTCTAAACTGCTACTTATTTGAATAGCTGTGACTGATTAAAACGATAAGCTTTGATTATGTAAGAGTGTTTTTTTTTCTTTGATATTTGTACTCGCTTTGCACGATGACACATTTTTGACTCCAGTACATCAGTAAAACCACAGCTCAGCTTTTTTAACGGCCTCCAAGCACAGCAAAGTTTGTTTCAGGCCTAAAATCTGGAGAGACTTTGACTCTGGGGATCAATATAAAAAAAATAAAACTGATAACTGTGGTTTGATAGCAAGCTATCAGTGAACCAGTAGACGCCAGACTGTCAGAGCTATTTAAGCCATAGATGATTTATTACAGATAATTTCTGATTATATTAGTAAAAAAGCTTGTATTTCATTGGCTGCCTGCAGCACACTATTTCAAAAGAGATCAAATAACAACCTTCCTACAGATGGGCCTTGGTTTTCAGTAACGATTGCTATTGATCTTACAAAACTCGTACTAAAGTGAGATTCCAGTCTCCTTTACTCTGGACCTCATAATTTTCCTGCCGTTTGATGGTTGACCTGCTGGCTAAATTGTGAAGCTAAAAATGTTGGTGAATTAGCTCAGAGTGCGTTGGTTCCTCTTGAACAAGCAATGCTTGAACCCCACACAGAAAAATGAAGTCATTAAAGTACGAAAATGATAGCAGATGTTCTGGTAACCCCCACACCCACCCACACCAACCCACTCTTTGTATTCAGGGGGGTTTAGTTGTTCAACCACATAACTTTATTTGATTTGAAGCTATTTGAAAGCTATTTTTTGCAATACTGGGGTAACGTAGGTCAAGGTAAAGTGTGGATTGCTGATATTCTGTACAAGAAATTTTTTTAATGGATCTGTAACAGAGAAATGCTATTAAATGGTGTAATTACCCCGCCACACCACTAGTAGGTGGTATTTTCTTTGAAACTTAACAAAATGCGCAAACACTACCTCTAAACAGGGTAGAAAATGAGCACTTTCATGGATAACCATCGTTAGATTCAAAAGAATCAACAGAACAAACAGTACTCTGCAATTCACCATTGTTATTGTCGATATGTCCTACTGTGTGTTTTAAACTGGTTGGCATCCTTTATGCTGTGCGCATGCGCATTAATTTCCACTGATTGCAGTTATACTGCGCATGTGCCAGGGCCTCCTCATACAGGAAGATTCAGTTTTTCCTGTCTACATAAAATGAAGAATGGGATGGTTTTTAAAACGTTTCACTCTGGAACCCTTCTTCAAACAGTGCCGTTTTTAGAGAAAACGTGCGGCATCATCTTGTACATGAACAGTAGAAACGCAACAAAACCTTTCATCAATAAATGTCTTGTCAACAGGGCCTAAGGCTAAGGCAGGACAGCCTGCCTGACCAACTGAAGCTGGACAAAAGGTCAACTGTCCTGCTCAAATGCTGCTCATACAAAAACAGTGGCTGGGAAAGATAAGTACAGGTGTCTTTTAAAAGCGTACAAAACTGTTTCCTTGTGGCGGTCTTGAGAATTCAAACAATCCACAGACAATATAAAAGAGAGCCTTGAGTAACGTTAATTTCAGGTGTATGCAAAATAACCAAATAAAAAAGCCACAAGAAAGGTGTGCTGGGTAATGGCAGGTTAGGCCTTGTTATGGAGTCTCATTCTGAACTACAACTGGCCTCTGTCAGGGTGACTAAACACACAACCTTTAGATTTGGGACATCTTTTAAAACACAACTCATATATATATATATATATATATATATATATATATATATATTATATATATATAATATATATGTATATATATATATATATATACATATATGTATATATATTCTCCATTTTGTTTTATTTTTTCAAGCACTGTACATTAAGTGGTTTTGTAAATTTACATGTCAATTCAGTTATCTCTTTTACATGACAGTGGAGGAAAAGTCTTTCCTTTTTGTGATATAAAATGCTCCATACAACCCTTCAAGATTATTGGCACCCTTGATAAAGATACACACAAAATTCTTGAACTAAATGTCTTGGTATTTTTAAGATTGTATGATGCCATGAACCAGGATCCCAGGACCTATCTAGGCCCACTGCTCACAGATCCTCAACCATACTTGGGGTCCTTTTCACATATTCATAATTTTTATTGGGTCAGACCAACCTACAGTGTTTGTTGCTGAAAAGCTCTACCTCAGTCTCATCTGACCAAAGGACACAGTTGTAATTCAAGCCTCAGAAGCACTTAATGAACTCTGTATGTTTGCTTTGTGATGGCAGAATTCAAAAAGACTTTAAATCACCAAACAACCAATTGGCATGTAGATAGCATCTAATTTTCGTAATATACTCTTAAGAGCTGCAGGATGTCACACTTTGCTGCTCTCTCCTCACTGTCTCTGGTAGCAAGATAATTGTCAGTCCTCTTCTAGCCTTATTGGTCACAGTTCTTCATGGTTTAAACTTTCTATTTACTGTTCTGACACTAGATGTTATCCAATTTTATTTGAGAACCTTATTTCTTGTAGCCATTTACTTATAAAGATCAACACTCATCTGCCTTTCTCGAATGGCATGTTCTTTTGTCTTTCCCTTGTTGAAGAATGTCTAGGAAACAAAGGTCTCTATGCACATCACATATAATTGTCTCCGACCTTACTAGCTCATCAATAATGAAAGCCAAGGCTCTGCAGTCACTATATGTTGTCTTGTAGACAAATACTATTATTTCTCCTCCTCTGTGTCCAATTCAGGCTTAAATGGATTAGTGAATATTCTGGCAATGCTGACCTAAAACAGCCAAAGCTTTGTTGCTTTTTCATAGAGAAATATCTAATTTCGCATTCTGGCCAGAGCCCAAGTTGAGGAGGTAAGTTAACACAAACTGGAAGCAACCAGCAGTAATTAAAGTCTCCCCTTTAGTGCTGTTTTATTGCTTTGTATATATACACGCATACAAATACTACAGAGAGACAGACATAAAAAACACTTTAGGAAATGCATATTTTCAAGACAATCACAATTAGTGGCTTCCCCAAAAGATTACTATGCAATAAACGTAATGTAAGCATCTTTACTATCTATACTTTCCTTTTCAGTGTTGGCTAAGGTGACTAAACCTTTCTTTAGTATTCCAACACTTTCTGTTTCCTTGGGGTATGCTTATAACACTACACAGAAAATTTTCCTATCCAATCTTCGAAATGAAAAAGACAGGAGAACATAGCATTCAATTAAAGTAGACATGTTCTGAGCATCATACGTCAGAAAATGGCTAAAATAGCATAGCTACTCAACCCAAAGTTGTCTATATCAACAACCAGACCATTAAATGAAAAGTTTAGAACTTCTGGAACTGTGACAAACAAGGCGAGGTGGGGGTCCATTATTATTTTGACATCACACACAGGGTGGAGGATGGTAAAGGAAGTACAAACATCCAAACACTACAGTTGAAACTAAGGACATTTTGAAGTGTAAGATTATGCAACTGCCACCAAAGATTATTTTACTGCGTCATAAGGTTCTTTACACATTGCCAAGAAATGTGGCGGGTGATGTACATTATATGGCTGACATACTAAACGGTGCTATTTTCATAGATATTCGGTCAGCAACAGAGAAACTAATCCTAAACCATTTGAGTTTAACTGATGTTAAATACAGAAATTTGCCCAGGATTGAAGACATAACTCAGCCTGCCTGTACAAGTGGGCAAAGAGTGTCCTAAATATTGGTGTAGGAACCGGGGGGGACGGGGGGGACGTATACTCCCCAATATTGGAGACAGGCGCATTTGTCCCCCCAAAAAATTATACCGTGGAGGAGAAAAATACTTGATTTTGAAAACTTTACTTCACATGCTTTTTTGTTTGAAAGCGCAACGCAGCGTGATGTCACTGACTCGCCCCTCCCTAAGCTGCTCTGTTTGTGAAGCGGGGCAGACGCGGGAGACTGCGCTATCAGCTACAGTCTAATCAGAGACCTCTGAATGACGTAAAACTGCCTGTGGGGAATGTTGTCATGAATATGGCTGATTTATAACATCTTGTTGTTAGTTTACATTAATATTTAGAAACCATATCTTTATCTTTACCATAGCTTCATCTTAATCTTGGGATGGGCACCCGTGTTCCCAAGTAACGTCAGCACCATCCAAAAAATGTTTTGTCTTCTTATTTCAGCAAAATGCCACCACCACAGAAAAGGCTTAAACAATAGCAGGACTTCCTTTTTTTTTTTTTAAAAGAGTAACATCAGTGTTAGTTACGGTAACACATCACAAGGTCAACACCTAATCATACTCGGCTATTTAACATGTTGGACAGTATATTAGAAATTATGTGCAATAATGTCTTATCAGGAGAATGATAGTACAGACGTATTGAGGCAGTTGAAGCAATAAAAGGTGGAGAGACTCAAGTGAGGTCTTATATGATTAGTGATAAAAATATTATTAGAGCCAGGGGCAGCAAATCACATTATTAATAGAATAGATTCAGAAAGGAGAACAGGTTGATGGCAGGTTGAATTTTTTAAGATAATGTTTTAGTCATTATTTCCACAGTACTATAAAAGTTTTGGTTAGGATATGAGGTTATCAGCTGCACTAGTACAAGTGTTCTGCACATTTATATGGTGAAATGCCCACAGTAACCAAGAGGTGGAATTTTTTCCTCATTTATTTTTAATATGTGCCACCTTTATGCTCAGAAGTGGTACCTTAGACATGCATCTTTGAAGCTATTTTGTATGTTTATGAGCAGCCATGCAGCAGCACAAACAGAAAAAGTAGAACATGGTACAGGGCTGAAGGTGAGGTCTTAAAATAAATCAATGAACACTTGATGTCAGGGTTAGGCTATGCTATTAACAGATTTGACTGTATAAGCCTAAACACATATGCAAATCAGTTGTTAAAAATATTTATGTATGAGAAAAGCCTCAGCAGGTGTTGCTTTTTTATCTTTTGTAAGTGAAACCCTGATAATGTATATTACCATAGGTAATGTCGTAAGGCCATGCAGGGACATCAAGGGTTTGAGGCATTTTTGACCAATAAAACATGTTCAACCATTTACGGATCTGTAAAGTGTCCAATACATGAGCCACTTTTGCACTGTGTTTTGTTGCTGCCAAAATAATTTAATTGCATTGCCTTGTGTATGCGACAACAATAAAGTTTATCTATCTATCTAACAATCCATTTTTGTTATGTAGATGTGAAGAATAAATCCTAAAAATAAAGTTTGAGATTTGGCAATAAAACTGAGAAGTATATTGATAGGATTAGCTACTTAACAACAAGGTCTTTTAAAAAGTTCTCTACAACTTTGTAGCCAACTTGAACTTTATTTAAGTTCATTACAAAATTGGAGTGGATCTGGAGAAGTGAACCTCGGAACAAGCCACAGCTTAAACTACAAGGATGTTTATTTGCATATTGCAAGCCTAACCAAGCTCAGCTTGGTTTGGCTCTGTTTACAGCCACAGTTAAACTGTCGTTTCATTTGGAAAAGAATACAAATAGAAGTTGAAATCGAGTTGGCATCTCTATATAGAGGGGTTAAGAGCGGAGACAAAGGCAGAACATGACATGTTTAGTTTGTTTATGGATCCAAATAGACAAATAAATGGTTAAACCCTCAAAGGGAAACAAAACCTAAGCACCGACTGTTTGTTTAGAGGCATTTAATTTCAATGAAACTTACGGTTTGTTTCTTTGTGAGGCCATTTTCATCTGGACATGAGTGATATTTTTAAGTGATGTACTGGAGAATAGAGGTAATATCACCATCATAATTTTTCATCATGTTATTTCTTTATGTAAACTATTGTTCAGTTCTGATTAGGATAATTTTACTAATCCTGTCCAAAACCAGCACCAACTTCTATAGCTCTTCATAAATGATTAAATGAAATTGGTTTAAAACATTTGCACAGTGCTGTAGCACTTAACCAGCAGCCTGCGTTGGTCAGTGGTCAACAGGCAGCAAACAGGCAGCCACAACTAAGTCCCTCAATAAAAAACTAGATAAACCTTGAATCCCAGAAAAAGGCTCATGAAATGGATGTGGGCTGTTAAAGCTTAACGGACCACAAAGGAGAAGCAATTGCCAACATTGAGCCATTGTGTCTCCAGCGCTCAGTGATGCCAGCTCATCATTACACATCTGGACCAAAATTAAGTGTACTGGAACAAACCAATGCAGTTTCAGAGCATAATCTGCACACTAGAATGAAAATTCAATATAACATACAGATTTTCTATATTTTTCAGACCAATATCTTCAAAATCCATACTTAGTGGGTATGTATGTAATACTGTATGTGTCTGAAAAGTAGTTCATGCTTTATTACCTCACAGTTTTGCTGTACACTATGTCACATAATACAGTTGTGTTCAGAAGTTTAAATGCTGTTAATGCGGTGAAAGGACCCACCTCACTTCAGGACATGAGCTCTTAAAACGAACCTGATCCTTCTAGTACAAAGGCCCGGTTCCTAAAATATTTCACACACGTGTGAGTACAAACCTCCTGGAGAGATTACGGGCCCATTGTGCAGTACATTACATTACACCCCCCCACACTCATACATCGTGTGAGACGCAGAGAAGTCAGAAGCTGTGGAGCCCCGCCAGTTTAAGGAGTCATGAGGTCTTGGGCAGATTAATGAGGAGGCTCAAACCAAACATGTTTCTCATTGACTTTGCCGACGAACAGCAAGTTTTTGCTTCTGCTAGTTACTTGGCAACACGGCGTCTGAAATATTGTGTTACTAATAGAAGAGTAATTACAGAGCTGTTAGAGATGTATAATTTTTTCTTTCCATCTTTGTTGAATAATTTTGGCCTTATATTGTGAAATGTAATGGCTAAAAGTCCTGTAGCACAGTTTCCTGTATCTATGAGTAACTGATGATGATGTCAAATTCTTAACAGCTGAACAGCTAAGTTATTGTTCAACTGAAGTACTTTATTTTACTCAGCGAAGCCTTTTTCAAAGCTATTATTAAAGACACATCTGGAGATGAACTGGACCAGAATAAGAGTGTGAAAATAACCCGACATTGTTCTTTAGTCTGTGTTCAGAGGCTACTATCTTCAGGAGATGGTAGTTCTCTGTTGTTCAGTAACTGCAAACATTGCTAAATGTACCAAGTGTAAATCCTGCAGAGATATTTGAGCTGGAAGAAACACTTTACACCAAACACATCTACTGTGTAAAAATGTTGAGGCAGGGCACACTTTACTAGTTGAGATATCAAAAGCATTCACCTTCAAGAAATTTTATAGGGACATCAGCAGTTTTCAACAATTTTCCTGCAATTTACTGCAAAGTTCTTTTTTGGCTTTCATTTGCATTCAGGTCCCTGATTCAAGATTTTGTAGAACCTTCTTTCCTTGCAATTAGAACTGCATGTGACCTTTGAAAAATACGGTAGATCAAGCTTGATGAGATCAGATTTAGACGTCTCTGAACAGCAATTTTGAAATCTTGCCACAGACTCTGGCTAGGTCTAGGGTCCACCCCAGTCTCAGGTTTTGCAGCGCCTAAGACATTTTCTTCAAGTATTGCCCTGCATTTAGCTACTTCCATCTTTTTATGTACTCTAACCCGCTTTTATCTTCCTGCTGAAGTAAAAGCATCCCCACAGCATGATGATTCCACCACCATGTTTCACCATGGTAAAGATGCTAAATACAACTGCACACCACTCTTTTCCAGTTTTGAAAACCATGTATCACTTTTGTTCGCCTTCACAATTATGGGCAAAACTATGTTGATCTATCTCTTGAAAACTGAACACTGAGGTTTTTGGTAGTAACTTGACAAAATATGTAAACATTCAATGGCTATGACTACTTTAGCAGGGCGCTATAAATCCATGCAAGAATAATGAGGGATTTCCAATATTGCTTTTTAAAAACCTGAACCTTTAAAATAAAACAAACAAAATCATTTTTTTTCACTTTGGCATTAAATCATAAAGCACTTTTTCTGTTTTAGATTATTTAAGGTTACCAAAAGAATTTCTTTCTGCTAAAGGTATTTTGTAGTTAGACATATTTTTCAGAGAGTTTTTAATTATTCCCTACAAAGTCAGAAGTTACACACACTAAGGTTACTACCAATTAAAAAAATGATCATGAAATAGCTTTTTAAGCTTCTTAAAGGTTAAGTCACAACATTTGAGTTAAATGGCAGCACACCTTTGGATATATTTTTATGCAACACCTCAAATAAAGCACTTCCCTGTGTGACACTTTATGAGAATCAAAAGAAATCAGCCAAGACATCAGGAAGAGAAGTGTGGGCTCCCACAGTTCTGACTTCCTATGGATCAAATTTCGAGATACCTGAAGGTGCCACGTTCATTTATTTAAACATTTATATGCAACTATGAACACCATGAAAATGTCCAGCAATTATTCTGTAGGTTCTGTCTCCAAACGATGAACTTGTTTCAGTAAAAAGTGAGAGTTTTATTTTCCACAGTCAATCCAGTCCTGTAACATCATGGGATGAAAGCCCATTCAGCAACTCAGAAAGCAACATAAAAAGTCACATTACAGTTTGGAAATCAATATAGGTACAAAGACCTTAATATCTGGAAACATGTCCTTTGGTCTGATAAAACTAAAATTAAAGTGTTTGGCTATAATGAACATTGTTACATTTGGAAGGAAGCCTGCAAACATGAGTCCACCATCCTAACTGAGAAGCACAGGCGTGGCAGCATCATGTTGTATAGGTGTTTTTCTGCAGGAGGGGCTATTGCCCTTCACAGAATGGATGCCATTTTTAAAAAAAGAATGTTATGTCATAAAATGAAGCAAAATCTCAAGAAATTAGCTGGTAAGTTAAAGTATTAGTTACAGTCAATGTTTTGGAGTGACAGTCATAAAGCCCCGGTCTGAGTCTCAGAAATTTGGGGGCAGAGCTGAAAAGCAAGGTGGCCTTCATAGTTAGCACAGCTGGACCAGTTCTATCAGGAGGAATGGACCAACGTTCTGTCAAAATTTTGTGAGAAGCTTGTGGAAGGATCAACGTCTGAGCCAAATCATAGTTTAAAACGCATTTCTACAAAATTTCTCTAAAAAGATCTCTCTCTCATTATTATTCTGTATCAGTTCATAGAAATAGTTTTGTTGAACCTGACAGGACAATTTAATATTAGGCAGTGAGAAAAACTTGTTATGCCTTTTTGTACAGTGTATATATATTTCTGTTTTCAGATATGCCTTATAAAAGCATTCAAAACCTTATATTTTTCTAATTTACTTACATTACTGCCGCAAACTTTGATGTAAGTTGTTGATTTAGATTTATGTAACAGACCAACACAAAAAAGTTAAAACTTTGTTAATTTAAAGAAAATGATACATGGTTTCAGTGAAAAATCATACCATAAATCTGAACAAGTGTGGCATGATGACTGAAAATTATGAATCAATTAAAATCTATTTTTTAAAGATGATTTGATCTGAAATAAAACATGTAATATGATCCAGAAGGTAGAAGCAGAGTAGCAGATTCAGGCTTATCAGACACCAAGACAATCTGGAGGTTTTCTCGCTGACTATCATCTTTGATCGCCATGATCTTGAAGCGTGCCGCTTGGTTGGAAAATCTTCACAGAAAGCTTCTGTGCTACATCTTGAATTGGGCGTGCATAAACCTTCCTCTTTCACATATTCTTTGCCATCTGAGCTAGCACTCCTCTAAATTTAATTCAAACTTATTTCTTCTCTTTCTTTGCAGAGGGATAAATTCTTTCTAATGTTGTGTTTTGGCTTTAAAGGTTGAGCAGATTATAATCTTACAGCATCCGCATCACTTTCTCACAGGCTCCACTTTCCCTCCTCTTGCTCCTGCACACACCATCCCTGTATTATTTCTGTCACAGAAACATACACACACACATTGTGCTGTAATGTAACGCTGTGGTTTGATCCAGACCTCCCATTCATTTGTTTAGCTCTGAAGGTCTATGAAGTTGATATGTGTTTACATATTTGTTCACCCTTTCACTCTTTTCCAGTAACTACGGGTGCTGGACTAAATCGTATGTATTTAAGTGTGTATGTGGGTGTGTGTCTGTTGTTCCCTCTGCTGAATTACACAACTCTTTCCAACCCAGGGCCTGAGAACTGCTCCGATGTGACCTGATGATTTTATTGCAGTAGGCCTATAAAGGACTCTCTCTTTCTCACACACACATGCACATGTATCTATATATCCATATCTTATATATTTTATATATATATATATATATATATATATATATATATATATATATATTATATATATATATATATATATATATATAATACAGATATTCTATAATAGATATATCTATATATAACTCAGTTTCCCTCTGTGTGTCTGTCTCTCACTTTCAGCTCTCTTTTTTTCCTCCCTCCACATCTGTTAATCTGCTCAGGGAATAGCAGAAGACAAAGTTTTCCAAACCTCTGTGCATTTACGTGTCATGCAATTCATCACTGGTTGAGCCTTAAGTTCTGAGAAAGTCAGACTTCGAGTGAGAAACTGGGCCTGAAGTTAAATCAGATTAAGGGCTGCTCATCCGTAGCCCAGAGCTGGAAATTGGTTTATTAAAGGTTTGGGGTAAAGGTGGTCAACCTTGATTCATACCCATCTGTTAAAAAAGAGGCCAAAGAGAAGAAGTCCTCCAGGGGTGCCTTTAGATTCAGTAAAACGCGTTGAATATTTGATGAAAAAACTAAGATTTACAATAAGGCACAAGCCAAGATGGTTGGGATGTGCCTTTTAGAGAGACAAGCAAAAATAAGAGACCCAAAATGCCAACAAATAAGAATAAACTGAAACACAAAATAACATTAAGAGAAAACTGGCAAGAGACTAAGAGACTAACTGAGCTCAAAGTCCTCATAGACTGGATTTAAACCCAGAATCTTCTTGCTATACGACAGCAGAGCAAACAGCTGCTTCACCATGTGACCATGACCAACTTAACCAGTGTTTCTATGCATTTCTTTCTTTATATATTTGATAAAAAATGATATAGCACAGAATTATATGGATAAACCAGTATTATAAGACCAACAATGTGAGTCCCAATAAGCAATGAGCTGAAAACTTTACATACAGACAGTAATCAACAACAGCATGATGCCTCGCTCAAGTCGTGGGTAAGGTCTTGCTTAGCTCCAATTTCTCTGATTCCTGAAAGATATGACTTTAATCATTTCACTTTGTCTGTGGATGGTTGTGCGATTCACTGTCGCAATATGCTCAAAAATCTAGGGTAGGTTTTAAAAAAAAGCTCATAAAGCTCAAGATCAGTTGATTGTACACATTAATGCTGTCACAGCTAGATGCAAGGACCAAAATGGGTGAACAAGCAGGAGAATTACTGATTATAATCACTTTAAAAATTACCAGAGATTCTAGATTGGGGCAATAATGCGTGATTTAAAACTTGTGAACAATGCTGCCAGTAAGTGACATGACATCTGGTGGCCTTTGGTGGACATCTAAAAATCAATCATGCATAGGGCCCAGCTCTTCTGTACCACAAATATGTGTGTTGTTAGTACATGGCTGTCTGCAAAGCCATTAAAGCTCCAACTCCTGTTTAGACCTGAGGTTGCCCTCTGGTCTTTGTGTTCCCATCATGGTCCATCTCTGATTGATTCTGACAGGGAACGATAATGGGCATGCAGAGAGGGGGAATTCTCTCTGGCTATTTGTCAGTCCATATTAACTCAAACCATTAGCCCGAAGTCTCTGTGAGTGATTGCAGACCTTCAGTGAGGACAGCGTAAAATGCAGAACCAGTAGCTTAGATGCAGCTCATGTTTCCATGTCCTGTTTCACATGATTTCAATTATTCTTTTCAGAAAGTGGACATAAAAAGTCTACACACCACTGTTGAAATGCCAAGTTCTGGTGATTTAAAAAACATTTGAAAAAATAAATTTTACCTGAAAAGTAACCTATAAACTGCACAACTTCAACAACAAACAACCTGAAATGACAAAAAAAAACAAAAAAAAACTAGAAAGTGTAAACACCCTCTTCTAACTAGGGATGTGGCTGTGTTCAAAATTAACCACAACATTCAAACACCTGTTACAAAGGAGCCAGTATTCACCCACCATCATTCAAAGTGCCTCTGAGTAATTGAACCAAGCCTGGTTAAATTTTGTAAAAGCTAATTTGACGTTTTCCCAAAACAGGCCGTAAAATGTGTTATGTTGTGATAAAACCAAACTTGGAATGAATCACCATAATTCCTTAAGGTATGCTTGGTGCAAAAAAAACACTGCACAAAAAGACAACGTATCAGCAGTAAAGCATGGAGGTGGCACCGTCATGCTTTGGGGATGTTTTTCTTCAGGTGGAACTTGGGCCTTAGTTAAAGTAAAGGAAATTATGACCAGTTCCAGATACCAGCCAATGCTAACACAAAACATGCAGGCTTCTGCTAACCATCAGGTAAAAAATTTAACAGGGTTGTGTAGAATTTTTATATCATCTGCATTTTTCTTTTTTGTTCATACTAACTTTTGCTTTTTAACATTGAAATATGTCAGCGAGGCAAAATAAATCTACTTAAGAAGTAAGTAAAGAGGCTGGAGCTGAATAAATTTATCTACATTTTCAAAATAATTTATAAGAACATTTAAGAAGTTTTTATATTGATCAGTTTCTAGCTGCATGACAAGTGTTTTTAAATCAAGAATTTTTAAACCTCTACAAACAAAATCGTACAAACAAAATAAAAATAACTTAGTTTTGGACTTTGTGCATCAGAATTAGATTGCTTTGATTAATTAAAGTCTTACAAAAACAAACAAAATGCTAGATGTGCTTTAATATGTGATATTAATTGGGAAATGCAGGTTTCTGTGTGATTTATATAGACTGTTTTAGTGAAAAATAAGAAAAAAATGACATGTCTGCGTGTTAATATGCCTGGAAATAAGACTAATAATGTGTCGCCTGGGAAAGCTGTTAAGCATAAATCTCTAAAAAAGAGCTCTTGGATTTATTACTCCAGCATGAAGCAGGAAAAAAACGAGCATGTGCTTGCAGGAAACAGGTGAGGCTGGTGAGATTCAAGTAAAAATCATGTTTTTCTTACTTATGAGAAAATGGCATTTTCAATGGCATTTCAATGTGGCAGACTGAACCAGCGGATAAATTTATCTTTTCCTCATCTGTAGTTAAGTGTTTTCACAGGTCTGCTGCAGAAAAGGCAAAGAGCTTAGTGAACAATTTAAGCCACAGCTGAAAAAGAGCTTGCATGGTTTAGCATGTTGTATTTTTAATAACAGACTTCATCAAACAGTATTACTGCCGAAAACATAATCTTAAAGGATAGATGACTGACGGGGAATACGTCAAACAGTACAGGTATTCATTCATGTCTCCTCACTCTGAGAAGAAAATGAGGTCTAACTTTACATGTAGCTACGATCAGATTGTGACTTTTTCCCTCCCTGTGCCATAGTCCTCCATCAAGACTTCTCACTGCATTAAAACAAACAGAGACTGCAGTGTTTTGGTAACAGTGAAATGTGACAGGTGAGTTTTTCTGAACAATCAATAGAAAAGAACAAAAAGAAGAAAAACTGAAGGCAGCAAGGCTTCAAATTACACACTACAGAGCTCAGCAAGTGCCAGCTGCAGAAATAAAAAAAAGAAATAGTTTTCTTAACCGATTGAATGATACACATTCATTTGAAATGTGCTTCTTTTTTTTAGAAACAGAGATCTAGTTAAAGACCATACATAATGTTGGAGGAGTTATTGATCCAAGGATTTTATATTTTCAAACAAACCATTACTAAATTCCAAATTTCACCCCCCCATTTAGGGCAGACAAGTAAAACCTATGCTTTCACCTTTCAAAAAACTAATAATGTGAGCTGGAAATGACATTTGCATTTATGTGTAGCTGAATGTAAGACAACAGCTTAGAAGCCACCACAAAGTAACGAAAAAAAAATCTGTAAAAGTACACAGATTTAATAAAGCACAGAAAAATTGGTGAATTTGGCTGACTTTGTTTGCAAACTCAAAAATTCTATATTTTTTATCAGTGAACGCTAACAGCTCTCGCTATCAACAACCCAAGTGAAAGTTAGACATTTTCAGTGTTAGCGAGGTGTTCAAAATGACATTTTATTTATCATAATTTTGTACAGCATTATGGACAAACTGGCTGTTTTTTTAAAGGTGCTTTATTAACTAGTTGGATATGGACATCAGAGGAAGTGCAAAAGCTGCTGGAAGCTCCCAAAAAACTTTTTTTTCTAAGGAGACATGTCAGCTTTACATTCAGGCTGCATCTAACGGTCAGACTTGAGCTGGTAATAGAAAGACTGAACATATTTCATATGAAAGTTGTTGTATTTGTACTTTTGAGATGTCTTCTATATGTTTTGGGACATGATTTATCTGGAAATAGCTGGATTTTTAATGAAATAACAGAATATCAAAGCTTTTTCTTCTCCGTTATTTAGATAGCTGTTTCATTATAAGGTACAATTAAAATAAACACATTTCTTATAATATGCTACACTTGTAGGTTTTAAAGGGTGTAAGAAAACATTAGGAAGCTGTAATCTCTCTTATGAAGGAGATATAGTGCATCATTTTTAGTTTTATGTTTTTGATAGACACCTACTTATCGTAAAGGTTTGAGTGCATTAGTAGGTTTTAAGGTGCAGCTAGAGACACCTCTTTTTTATTTTTATTTATTTATTTACTTTTATTGAAAGGACAGTAAAAATGTTCAGTTCTTTCAGAGATGTTTTAAATGCTGTTAGTTTCAGTTCCTAAAGACATATCAGAATCGGCAAAAATCTGAGGTCCGAGTGTCCTCAAAACGCTGAACGGTGCATCTCTGGAGAGGTTTCAATGTTTCTAAATTAACTTTTAGAATAACATTAAAAGGAGACAGATACATAAACGTCTGATGTAGATTTGATGACTTTACATTTATTATTAGTGAGGATATTGATTACTGTATTTATTTCTGTGTTACTGTTTAGAAAGCTCAATACATATGCTTCATATGGATTCCAATACAATTGTCCAAAGAAACTCCAAAAAGTTAAACTTTGGACAGATTTATGTTTATTTTTATTTCTACACCTTGAACTTACTGAGCTGCACACTTACATTTTCTCGTATTGCTACAAAATGATGGGATTTTACTTTCTTTGGACTCCCAGCTTTCAACATCAGGCAGAAACATACTGGATCACAAACAACAGGTTAAACTAGTCAAATAAAGATACAAAGGTTGCACATTATTTTTAAATTACAATGTAACATTACACTAGGTATAGTACAGTTTAAAATGGCTTTCATTGTGGATAATGGCGATATGCGTCAATTCTCTTCTGTTAGTGAAACAATCACTATATGACAAGTTACATAACAGACAAAATCTGCTATTAATGTAAAAGAAATCTCATAAAAACTTGTTGCATAACACTTGCTCTCTTCCAGTAAATTCTTTGATGTTCGAGGAGAAAAAAATTATAATTTGAACCTGTTAGGAATGAAAACATCCACTGAATGGCAGCACACTCGTTGCTGGCTTCCAACCCAATCCCTCCCTGCAATTCAGGTTCCCTTTTCTTCTTTCCTGTCCATCCGCTCTAATAGATGCACAGAAAATAAAAGGGCCACCGCTGCTGGCTGGCCAAAAGAGAAAAGCTTGGCTCAATTTCTTTGTTCATTGCCTTTCCATTGCAAATCCAACAGGCATTCTCATTCAGCTCTCCTTTCCCCAGACCACAGCTATGACTTTGGATACAGCAGCGAGTCTGTCCTTTCTCCTTTTGTGTTTGAAGATAATGCCCACTGTCTACAGAAAAGGGAACTTAAGGAAAGTTTAAACAAAATCACCAGCCAGAAAGAAATCCGACCATTCAGGGGAACAGATTTAATATTTAGGACAGAAATGAAAAAGCTGCACTACTGACAATGTAGAGATTGTAACTTTGTGGACTTTCTGATTAAGTTCAGAGGCCGAAAATAAACCATGAATTACATTTTATTCAGCTGGGGTTAAGTTTAGAGTAGGGTTTAAAATGAACTTGCCTCTCAGGAGTGACTTTGTAACAGCAAAATTAACAAGTAACAAAAAAAAATACCAGTTTTAGTTCAGACCCAAGTCACAGGCCACAGGGCCAGTTTACGTATTCGTCACAGCTCGAGGTCTACAAGGTTTTGTTCTGTACCTAGTGAAATCTTTCCCCTCAATCAGGCTTTCATGTCCTCTCAGCTGCATTTGCAAGACTTGACGATCATGTTGGAGAGCTGCTCCACCTTAGCGGTCCCTCCATAGTAGTAGAGTATAGTGAGGGGCTCCAGGTCCTGAGGAACGCAGCAGGGGGCGGCGGAGGCCTCTGGATTCAGAGTGTTGTACAGGCTCAGCAGCTGTTAAGAAGCAAAGCAGGGAGGTAAAAACTCCCATTCAAACAAGTTTTTAATGTCTTTTTGTTTAGTTTGTTATGCTTGGGTGTAACTGAAGAAATCTGGAAAAGATTTGGGTTACTTCAAAGTGGAGAAACACTCAGACTGTGAGACGGGAATATCTGCCAATACCTATATTTGCATATTAATTATGCTATACTACTAAATAGTAGATTAACAAATACTTTTTCAGTATTTTTGGCGAAGAACAAAATGATCTATCAGAGCAAACTTCATATTAGTATATTATGTCACTCTGTCAATCTAATTGCCAGACTGAGTGCTACAAAAGTATGGAGGATCAATTCTGCCACAATTAGGAATAAATAGAGATATAAATAAATAGCTTGATAAATGATTTAATGTCATTAAATGCAACAAAATAAAAAGGTAAAGACTAATAAATAACTGATTAAAATATCAGTTGTAGACTTTAGCTGTTATAATTAATCTATGTGCTATTATTCTCATTTGTAATTTAATGTCTCTATGTTTTCTTAAATTTTTGACAGATGAGATTTTATTAATATATTATTTTCCATAGCCCTTTTATTTTTTGTATTTATTCCCTCACAAATATATTAAGATGTTAAACTTACAAATTATTTGTTTTTTTAAATACATCTTCTTAACACTGATATATTTTCTCCTCTATTATATCCCTGCTCTATTTTTGCTCTATTTTTTCCCTAACAGATTTTCCTGAGCACATTTACCTCCGTCTTTCTGTTTTACATTTCTTAATTGCTGTATTGCGTTTTCCGTCTCAACATGCAGCAGGATATGTAGAAACAAATGGGGCGGGACAGAGACAGAGGGGTGCACAAAGTCTTTGTGACTTTGTGCACCCCCTCAGGTTCCCTCCTATTGGCTGAGGTCAAGCCTCTGGGAAGTAGGTTAGCCTCATTATGGTTCTGAAAAGGAGCTGCTAGCAGTGGCTAACTGCTGTCATATTGTTGCTAAGGATTTGGTGGTAGATAGCTTCCAGTCAGGATTATTAATTGATTTATTGTATACTGTTGACTCTAACTGAGAGAATACTTCAGTTTGCTGGAGTACTAAGTTTCAAAATAAAAGCATGCCTTAGTGCCAGACTCAAATGTAACCAGAGGAAACATATTTTAAGAACTTTAATGTTAAATTAGCTTCTTTAAACATTTTTTAAGATAGTTCTTGAAACTTTTTCCTTTATGATAAAGCTTATAGTTAGAGTGGCTTAGGTTATCCTGAGCTATCTCTGTAGTTATGCTCCGATAGGCTTAGGCTGCTGGAGGACATAATGACCACTCTCACCCTCTTCGCTACATTCTCACACTACTCTCCAATTTTGTATTATTTGCTGTTATTTCAGCTTTTAACTGTGTTCTCTCTCTTTTCTCTTCCTAGAAGCTACACCTGGCCGAACTCTGGGTGGTGAACCTGTGACACCTTCTGGAGAGGGGCATCGTCCGAGCTTCTGCTGGCAAAAAAACAACTTAATGCTCACCCTTCTACCGATGACCACCATGGGGGCCCTGTCCTTTTAGTGGTTTAACCCTTTTCTCTTCTCTAGACATGGCAATTGACTGAGCTTTTACTGTAACTAATTATATGTGTTCTTTCAGACTCTAACTTTTGGAAAAACTGGGTCAGAGTTTTTATCTGTTCTTTTTTTTTCCCAAAGGGTGAAAAGGGGAACTAAAAGGGGGTACTCCATTAAAAACATTTACTTTTTCCTTTCCCCATAAAAAGTACTCTCTGGATCAGTGGTTCTTTGTTATCTTTGGGTCTCTGCTCTGTTCTCTCTAACCCCCATCGGGTTTTGGCGGGGATGGCCGCTCACAAAAACTGAGCCTGGTTTTGCTGGGGGTTTTTTTCCGTTAAAAGGGGGGTTTTTCCTCCCACTGGTCGCTACATGCATGCTCAGTATAAAGGGGGCTGCTTTGAAAAGTCAACGCCAGTAAACTGCCCAACGGGCCCTTTTACTTTGGTTTTCATCTTGGGAGGGGGGAAAATGTTTGAAGGTTATGTTACTTTTAAATGGGGTAAAACCCCTACAATTTAATTTAAAATTTTAACATTCTCAAAAATACATGGGCGGGGGGAGGAGGAGAAAGAAACCTTTCTTTCGGGTCCGATTTATTGACTGCCCCGGGACCAATCAAAGCAAAAAAAACCTCTTTTAAATTTTAATCCTCATTTTTTCCTTTCACCCCAAATTGAAAAGGGAACAAAAAACCCATTCTTTTTGTTGTTTTTTTTTACCGTCCCCCAAAGGCCCCTTACTCTAAATTTTTTAAAGATAATTTTTTCGGGGACCTTTTACTGATTTAGTGTTAATACAGAAAAAAGTTATTTTTAAGTGGGGGTTTTTAAAAACTTTCAGGGTTGACACGAAAAGGGGGATGGGGGCTTAAATTTTAAGGGCCTTAAGGGTTTTAAACTTGGGACTAAATTTGGGGCTTTTTTACTCAAAAAAAAAAATTTTAACAAAAACCCCCCCACTTTTTTTCTTCTTCTCCCCCCTTTGTGCTGCCATAGGGGCTTTGGGAGTGAAACAGGGCCCATAACAATATTTTCTCACAACCCTGTGCTGTCTGCCCCATTTTTTAAAAACCCTTTTTAGTTTTTTTTAACCCAGTACTCCCACCCCTGAAAAAAAAATTTAAATTATATTTAGAAATTTTTAAGACGTTTGTTTGTAAAACCTTTAAAAAAAATCTTTTTCCCACTTTTAAATTTTTTTTTTTTTTTTTTTTTTCCCCCCCCCCCTTTTTTTTCCCAACAAAAAAAACACGGGTGGAGGGAAAATAATTCGTTTTGCCCCCTTCACAAATTGATTCTCTTGTTTCGGAGTTTTACTTCTTTCATTGCTGGTCCCTTTAAAAAAAGGCCACCCCCCTTAAAAAAAAGGGGGTTAATTATTCTTTAGGAGGCTAGCTCCGGGTTTTTTAATTGCAAAAGCTGCGTATTTTAAAAGGGGCACAATGTTCCAAAAATTTGGGAGAAAAAAGGGCCCGGTTTCTAAAACAAACCAAAGGGGGATT